>JAUJEF010000406.1:0-44457 GCA_030444885.1 Citrus sp. QX-2021 | reverse complement strand
TGGGCGCGGGCACAGACGCACCACAAAATACCCGCCCGAAGGCCGGGGCGCCAAGTTCGTCCAGCGGAAAAAGGCCACAAAAACGGGTGGGCTATAGCCTTGGTGGGTGGGGCCGGCCGACTTCGTCCGCCGGACTCGGAATGGCGCAAGACTTTGCGAGGCGCCTCCGTGTTCCAAAAATAGGCCGTGGGCACAGCCGCGTCCAACAATACCCGCCCGAAGGCCAGGGCGCCAAGTTCGTCCTGCGGAAAAAGGCCACAAAAACGGGTGGGCTATAGCCTTGGGGGGTGGGCCAGGCCAACTTCGTCCGCCGGACTCGGAGTGGCGCGAGACTTTGCGAGGCACCTCCCTGTGCCAAAAATAGGCCGCGGACACAGCCGCACCCAAAAATACCCGCCCGAAGGCCGGGGCGCCTAGTTCGTCCTGCGGAAAAAGGCCACAAAAACGGGTGGGCTATAGCCTTGGGGGGTGGGGCTGGCCAACTTCGTCCGCCGGACTCGGAATGGCGTGAGATTTTACGAGGCGCCTCCGTGTGCCAAAAATTGGCCGCGGGCACAGCCGCGCCCAAAAATACGTGCCTGAAGGCTGGGGCGCCAAGTTCGTCCAGCGGAAAAAGGCCACAAAAACGGGTGGGCTATAGCCTTGGGGGGTGGGGCTGGCAAACTTCGTCCGCCGGACTCGGAGTGGCGCGAGACTTTGCGAGGCACCTCCGTGTGCCAAAAATAGGCCGCGGACACAGCCGCGCCAAAAATACCCGCCCGAAGCCCGGGGCGCCAAGTTCGTCCTGCGGAAAAAGGCCACAAAAACGGGTGGGCTATAGCCTTGGGGGGTGGGGCCGGCCGACTTCGTCCGCCGGACTCGGAATGGCGCAAGACTTTGCGAGGCGCCTCCGTGTTCCAAAAATAGGCCGTGGGCACAGCCGCGTCCAAAAATACCCGCCCGAAGGCCAGGGCGCCAAGTTCGTCCTGCGGAAAAAGGCCACAAAAACGGGTGGGCTATAGCCTTGGGGGGTGGGCCTGGCCGACTTCGTCCGCCGGACTCGGAGTGGCGCGAGACTTTGCGAGGCACCTCCATGTGCCAAAAATAGGCCGCGGACACAGCCGCACCCAAAAATACCCGCCCGAAGGCCGGGGCGCCTAGCTCGTCCTGCGGAAAAAGGCCACAAAAACGGGTGGGCTATAGCCTTGGGGGGTGGGGCTGGCCAACTTCGTCCGCCGGACTCGGAATGGCGTGAGACTTTGCGAGGTGCCTCCGTGTGCCAAAAATAGGCCATGGGCTCAGCCGCGTCCAAAAATACCTGCCCGAAGGCCGGGGCGCCAAGTTCGTCCTGCGGAAAAAGGCCACAAAAACGGGTGGGCTATAGCCTTGGGGGGTGGGGCTGGCCAACTTCGTCCGCCGGACTCGAAATTGCGCGAGACTTTGCGAGGCACCTCCGTGTGCCAAAAATAGGCCGAGGACACAGCCGCGCCGAAAAATACCCGCCCGAAGGCTGGGGCGCCAATTTCGTCCAGCGGAAAAAGGCCACAAAAACGGGTGGGCTATAGCCTTGGGGGGTGGGGCTGGCAAACTTCGTCCGCCGGACTCGGAGTGGCGCGAGACTTTGCGAGGCACCTCCGTGTGCCAAAAATAGGCCGCGGACACAGCCGTGCCAAAAATACCCGCCCGAAGGCCGGGGCGCCAAGTTCGTCCTGCGGAAAAAGGCCACAAAAACGGGTGGGCTATAGCCTTGGGGGGTGGGGCTGGCCAACTTCGTCCGCCGGACTCGGAGTGGCGCGAGACTTTGCGAGGCTCTTCCGTATGCCAAAAATAGGCCGCTGGCACAGCCGCCCCCAAAAATACCCGCCCGAAGGCCGGGGCGCCAAGTTCGTCCAGCGGAAAAAGGCCACAAAAACGGGTGGGCTATAGCCTTGGGGGGTGGGGCTGGCCAACTTCGTCCGCCGGACTCGGAATGGCGTGAGACTTTGCGAGGCGACTCCATGTGGCAATAATTGGCCGCGGGCACAGCCGCGTCCAAAAATACCCGCCCGAAGGCCTGGGCGCCAAGTTCGTCTCCAAGGGAAAACGGCCACAAAACGGGTGGGCTATAGCCTTGGGGGGTGGGGCTGGCCAACTTCGTCCGCCGGACTCGGAATGGCGTGAGACTTTGCGAGGCGCCTCCGTGTGCCAAAAATTGGCCGCGGGCACAGCCGCGCCCAAAAATACGTGCCTGAAGGCTGGGGCGCCAAGTTCGTCCAGCGGAAAAAGGCCACAAAAACGGGTGGGCTATAGCCTTGGGGGGTGGGGCTGGCAAACTTCGTCCGCCGGACTCGGAGTGGCGCGAGACTTTGCGAGGCACCTCCGTGTACCAAAAATAGGCCGCGGACACAGCCGCGCCAAAAATACCCGCCCGAAGGCCGGGGCGCCAAGTTCGTCCTGCGGAAAAAGGCCACAAAAACGGGTGGGCTATAGCCTTGGGGGGTGGGGCTGGCCAACTTCGTCCGCCGGACTCGGAGTGGCGCGAGACTTTGCGAGGCTCTTCCGTATGCCAAAAATATGCCGCTGGCACAGCCGCCCCCAAAAATACCCGCCCGAAGGCCGGGGCGCCAAGTTCGTCCAGCGGAAAAAGGCCACAAAAACGGGTGGGCTATAGCCTTGGGGGGTGGGGCTGGCCAACTTCGTCCGCCAGACTCGGAATGGCGTGAGACTTTGCGAGGCGCCTCCGTGTGCCAAAAATAGGCCATGGGCTCAGCCGCGTCCAAAAATACCTGCCCGAAGGCCGGGGCGCCAAGTTCGTCCTGCGGAAAAAGGCCACAAAAACGGGTGGGCTATAGCCTTGGGGGGTGGGGCTGGCCAACTTCGTCCGCCGGACTCGAAATTGCGCGAGACTTTGCGAGGCACCTCCGTGTGCCAAAAATAGGCCGAGGACACAGCCGCGCCGAAAAATACCCGCCCGAAGGCTGGGGCGCCAATTTCGTCCAGCGGAAAAAGGCCACAAAAACGGGTGGGCTATAGCCTTGGGGGGTGGGGCTGGCCAACTTCGTCCGCCGGACTCGGAGTGGCGCGAGACTTTGCGAGGCTCTTCCGTATGCCAAAAATAGGCCGCTGGCACAGCCGCCCCCAAAAATACCCGCCCGAAGGCCGGGGCGCCAAGTTCGTCCAGCGGAAAAAGGCCACAAAAACGGGTGGGCTATAGCCTTGGGGGGTGGGGCTGGCCAACTTCGTCCGCCGGACTCGGAATGGCGTGAGACTTTGCGAGGCGACTCCGTGTGGCAATAATTGGCCGCGGGCACAGCCGCGTCCAAAAATACCCGCCCGAAGGCCAGGGCGCCAAGTTCGTCCTGCGGAAAAAGGCCACAAAAACGGGTGGGCTATAGCCTTTGGGGGTGGGGCTGGCCAACTACGTCCGCAGGACTCGGAATTGCGAGAGACTTTGCGAGGGCCTACGTGTGCCAAAAATTGGCATGCGGCACAGCCGCGCCCAAAAATACCCGCCCGAAGGCCGGGGCGCCAAGTTCGTCCAGCGGAAAAAGGCCACAAAAACGGGTGGGCTATAGCCTTGGGGGGTGGGGCTGGCAAACTTCGTCCGCCGGACTCGAAATTGCGCGAGACTTTGCGAGGCACCTCCGTGTGCCAAAAATAGGCCGAGGACACAGCCGCGCCCAAAAATACCCGCCCGAAGGCCGGGGCGCCAATTTCGTCCTGCGGAAAAAGGCCACAAAAACGGGTGGGCTATAGCCTTGGGGGGTGGGGCTGGCCAACTTCGTCCGCCGGACTCGGAATGGCATGAGACTTTGCGAGGCTCTTCCGTATGCCAAAATAGGCCGCTGGCACAGCCGCTCCCAAAAATACCCGCCCGAAGGCCGGGGCGCCAAGTTCGTCCAGCGGAAAAAGGCCACAAAAACGGGTGGGCTATAGCCTTGGGGGGTGGGGCTGGCCAACTTCGTCCGCCGGACTCGGAATGGCATGAGACTTTGCGAGGTGCCTCCGTGTGGCAATAATTGGCGCAGGCACAGCCGCGTCAAAAATACCCGCCCGAAGGCCAGGGCGCCAAGTTCGTCCTGCGGAAAAAGGCCACAAAACGGGTGGGCTATAGCCTTGGGGGTGGGGCTGGCCAACTGTCCCGCGGACTCGGAATGGCGTGAGACTTTGCGAGGCGCCTCCGTGTGCCAAAAATTGGCCGCGGGCACAGCCGCGCCCAAAAATACGTGCCTGAAGGCTGGGGCGCCAAGTTCGTCCAGCGGAAAAAGGCCACAAAAACGGGTGGGCTATAGCCTTGGGGGGTGGGGCTGGCAAACTTCGTCCGCCGGACTCGGAGTGGCGCGAGACTTTGCGAGGCACCTCCGTGTACCAAAAATAGGCCGCGGACACAGCCGCCCCAAAAATACCCGCCCGAAGGCCGGGGCGCCAAGTTCGTCCAGCGGAAAAAGGCCACAAAAACGGGTGGGCTATAGCCTTGGGGGGTGGGGCTGGCCAACTTCGTCCGCCGGACTCGGAATGGCGTGAGACTTTGCGAGGCGACTCCGTGTGGCAATAATTGGCCGCGGGCACAGCCGCGTCCAAAAATACCCGCCCGAAGGCCAGGGCGCCAAGTTCGTCCTGCGGAAAAAGGCCACAAAAACGGGTGGGCTATAGCCTTTGGGGGGTGGGGCTGGCCAACTTCGTCCGCCGGACTCGGAATGGCGTGAGACTTTGCGAGGCGCCTCGGTGTGCCAAAAATTGGCCGCGGGCACAGCCGCGCCCAAAAATACGTGCCTGAAGGCTGGGGCGCCAAGTTCGTCCAGCGGAAAAAGGCCACAAAAACGGGTGGGCTATAGCCTTGGGGGGTGGGGCTGGCAAACTTCGTCCGCCGGACTCGAAATTGCGCGAGACTTTGCGAGGCACCTCCGTGTGCCAAAAATAGGCCGAGGACACAGCCGCGCCGAAAAATACCCGCCCGAAGGCTGGGGCGCCAATTTCGTCCAGCGGAAAAAGGCCACAAAAACGGGTGGGCTATAGCCTTGGGGGGTGGGGCTGGCCAACTTCGTCCGCCGGACTCGGAGTGGCGCGAGACTTTGCGAGGCTCTTCCGTATGCCAAAAATAGGCCGCTGGCACAGCCGCCCCCAAAAATACCCGCCCGAAGGCCGGGGCGCCAAGTTCGTCCAGCGGAAAAAGGCCACAAAAACGGGTGGGCTATAGCCTTGGGGGGTGGGGCTGGCCAACTTCGTCCGCCGGACTCGGAATGGCGTGAGACTTTGCGAGGCGACTCCGTGTGGCAATAATTGGCCGCGGGCACAGCCGCGTCCAAAAATACCCGCCCGAAGGCCAGGGCGCCAAGTTCGTCCTGCGGAAAAAGGCCACAAAAACGGGTGGGCTATAGCCTTGGGGGGTGGGGCTGGCCAACTTCGTCCGCCGGACTCGGAATGGCGTGAGACTTTGCGAGGCGCCTCCGTGTGCCAAAAATTGGCCGCGGGCACAGCCGCGCCCAAAAATACGTGCCTGAAGGCTGGGGCGCCAAGTTCGTCCAGCGGAAAAAGGCCACAAAAACGGGTGGGCTATAGCCTTGGGGGGTGGGGCTGGCAAACTTCGTCCGCCGGACTCGGAGTGGCGCGAGACTTTGCGAGGCACCTCCGTGTACCAAAAATAGGCCGCGGACACAGCCGCGCCAAAAATACCCGCCCGAAGGCCGGGGCGCCAAGTTCGTCCTGCGGAAAAAGACCACAAAAACGGGTGGGCTATAGCCTTGGGGGGTGGGGCTGGCCAACTTCGTCCGCCGGACTCGGAGTGGCGCGAGACTTTGCGAGGCTCTTCCGTATGCCAAAAATAGGCCGCTGGCACAGCCGCCCCCAAAAATACCCGCCCGAAGGCCGGGGCGCCAAGTTCGTCCAGCGGAAAAAGGCCACAAAACCGGGTGGGCTATAGCCTTGGGGGGTGGGGCTGGCCAACTTCGTCCGCCAGACTCGGAATGGCGTGAGACTTTGCGAGGCGACTCCGTGTGGCAATAATTGGCCGCGGGCACAGCCGCGCCCAAAAATACCCGCCCGAAGGCCGGGGCACCAAGTCTGGGTCTGCGGAAAAAGGCCACAAAAACGGGTGGGCTATAGCTTTGGGGGTGGGGCTGGCCAAGTTCGTCCGCCGGACTCGGAATGGCGGGAGACTTTGCGAGGCGCCTCCGTGTGCCAAAAATAGGCCATGGGCTCAGCCGCGTCCAAAAATACCTGCCCGAAGGCCGGGGCGCCAAGTTCGTCCTGCGGAAAAAGGCCACAAAAACGGGTGGGCTATAGCCTTGGGGGGTGGGGCTGGCCAACTTCGTCCGCCGGACTCGAAATTGCGCGAGACTTTGCGAGGCACCTCCGTGTGCCAAAAATAGGCCGAGGACACAGCCGCGCCGAAAAATACCCGCCCGAAGGCTGGGGCGCCAATTTCGTCCAGCGGAAAAAGGCCACAAAAACGGGTGGGCTATAGCCTTGGGGGGTGGGGCTGGCCCACTTCGTCCGCCGGACTCGGAATGGCATGAGACTTTGCGAGGCGCCTCCGTGTGTCAAAAATAGGCCGCGGGCACAGACGCACCCAAAAATACCCACCCGAAGGCCGGGGCGCCAAGTTCGTCCAGCGGAAAAAGGCCACTAAAACGGGTGGGCTCTAGCCTTGGGGGGTGGGGCTGGCCTACTTCGTCCGCCGGACTCTGAATGGCGCGAGACTTTGCGAGGCACCTCCGTGTGCCAAAAATAGGCCGCGGGCACAGACGCGCCCAAAAATACCCGCCCGAAGGCCGGGGCGCCAAGTTCGTCCAGCGGAAAAAGGCCACTAAAACGGGTGGGCTCTAGCCTTGGGGGGTGGGGCTGGCCTACTGGTCGTCCGCGCCGACTCTGAATGGCTCGAGACTTTGCGTGGGACCTCCGTTTGCTAAAAATAGCCCGCGGACACACCCGCGCCCAAAAATACCCGCACGCCGGGGGGGGGGGCGCCAAGTTCGTCCCGCGGAAAAAGGCCACCACCCCGGGTGGGCTATAGCCTTGGGGGGTGGGGCTGGCCCACTTCGTCCGCCAAACTCGTATTGGCGCGAGACTTTGCGAGGCACTTCCGTATGCCAAAAATAGGCCACGGGCACAGCCGCGCCCAAAAATACCCGTCCGAAGGCCGAGGCGCCAAGTTCGTCCAGGGGAAAAAGGCCACAAAAACGGGTGAGCTACAGCCTTGGGGGGTGGGGCTGGCCAATTTCGTCCGCCGGACTCGGAATTGCGCGAGACTTTGCGAGGTGCCTCCGTGTGCCAAAAATAGGCCGCGGGCACAGCCGCGCCCAAAAATACCGGCACGAAGGGGGGGGGCGCCAGGTGCTACCGGGGGAAAAGGGCCCAAAACGGGTGGGCTACAGCCTTGGGGGGTGGGGCTGGCCAACTTCGTCCGCCGGACTCGGAATTGCGCGAGACTTTGCGAGGTGCCTCCATGTGCCAAAAATAGGCCGCGGGCACAGCCGCGCCCAAAAATACCTGCACGAGGGGGGGGGCCAAGTTCGTCCAGGGGAAAAAGGCCACAAAAACGGGTGGGCTATAGCCTTGGGGGGTGGGGCTGGCCTACTTCGTCCGCCGGACTCGGAATGGCGCGAGACTTTGCGAGGCACTTCTGTATGCCAAAAATAGGCCGCGGGCATAGCCGCACCCAAAAATACCCGTCCGAAGGCCGAGGCCCCAAGTTCGTCCAGCGGAAAAAGGCCACAAAAACGGGTGGGCTATAGCTTTCGGGGTGGGGCTGGCCAACTTCGTCCGCCGGAGTCGGAATGGTACGAGACTTTGCGAGGCACCTCCGTGTGCCAAAAATAGGCCACGGGCACAGCTGCGCCCAAAAATACTCGCCCGAAGGCCGGAGCGCCAAGTTCGACCAGCGGAAAAAGGCCACAAAAACGGGTGGGCTATAGCCTTGGGGGGTGGGGCTGGCCAACTTTGTCCGCCGGACTGGGAATGGCATGAGACTTTGCGAGGTGCCTCCATGTTCCAAAAATAGGCCACGGGAACGGCCGCGCCCAAAAATACCCGCCCGAAGGCCGGGGCACCAAGTTCGTCCAACGGAAAAAGGCCACAAAAACGGGTGGGCTATAGCCTTGGGGGATGGGGCAGGCCAACTTCGTCCGCCGGACTCGGAAAGGGGCAAGATTTTGCGAGCGGCCTCCGTGTACAAAATAGGCCGCGGGCACAGCCGCGCCCAAAAATAACCCCCCGAAGGTCGGCGCGCCCAAACCCCCAGCGGAAAAATGGCCAAAAAACGGGTGGGCTATAGCCTTGGGGGGAGGGGCTGGCCAACTTCGTCCGCCGGACTCGGAATGGGGTGAGACTTTGCGAGCGGCCTCCGTGTGCCAAAAATAGGCCGCGGGCACAGCCGCGCCCAAAAATAACCGCCCGAAGGCCGGGGCGCCAAGTTCGTCCAGCGGAAAAATGGCCAAAAAACGGGTGGGCTATAGCCTTGGGGGGAGGGGCTGGCCCACTTCGTCCGCCAGACTCGGAATGGGGCGAGACTTTGCGAGCGGCCTCCGCGTGCCAAAAATAGGCCGCGGGCACAGCCGCGCCAAAAGATAAACGCCCGAAGGCAGGTGAGCCAAGTTCGTCCAGCGGAAAAATGGCCAAAAACGGGGTGGGCTATAGCCTTGGGGAGGGCGGGCCAACTTCGTCCGCCGGACTCGGAATTGGGCGAGACTTTGCGAGGTGCCTCCATGTGCCAAAAATAGGCCGCGGGCACAGCCGCACCCAAAAATACCTGCACGAAGGGGGGGGGGCCAAGTTCGTCCAGGGGAAAAAGGCCACAAAAACGGGTGGGCTATAGCCTTGGGGGGTGGGGCTGGCCTACTTCGTCCGCCGGACTCGGAATGGCGCGAGACTTTGCGAGGCACTTCTGTATGCCAAAAATAGGCCGCGGGCATAGCCGCACCCAAAAATACCCGTCCGAAGGCCGAGGCCCCAAGTTCGTCCAGCGGAAAAAGGCCACAAAAATGGGTGGGCTATAGCTTTCGGGGTGGGGCTGGCCAACTTCGTCCGCCGGACTCCGAATTACGCGAGACATTGCGAGGCACCTCCGTGTACCAAAAATAGGCCGTGGGCACAGCCGCGCCCAAAAATACCCACCCGAAGGCCGGGGCGCCAAGTTCGTCCAGCGGAAAAAGGCCACAAAAACGGGTGGGCTATAGCTTTCGGGGTGGGGCTGGCCAACTTCGTCCGCCGGAGTCAGAATGGTACGAGACTTTGCGAGGCACCTCCGTGTGCCAAAAATAGGCCACGGGCACAGCTGCGTCCAAAAATACTCGCCCGAAGGCCGGAGCGCCAAGTTGGACCAGCGGAAAAAGGCCACAAAAACGGGTGGGCTATAGCCTTGGGGGGTGGGGCTGGCCAACTTTGTCCGCCGGACTGGGAATGGCATGAGACTTTACGAGGTGCCTCCATGTTCCAAAAATAGGCCACGGGAACGGCCGCGCCCAAAAATACCCGCCCGAAGGCTGGGGCACCAAGTTCGTCCAACGGAAAAAGGCCACAAAAACGGGTGGGCTATAGCCTTGGGGGATGGGGCAGGCCAACTTCGTCCGCCGGACTCGGAAAGGGGCGAGACTTTGCGAGCGGCCTCCGTGTACAAAATAGGCCGCGGGCACAGCCGCGCCCAAAAATGACCGCCCGAAGGCCGGGGCGCCAAGTTCGTCCAGCGGAAAAATGGCCAAAAAACGGGTGGGCTATAGCCTTGGGGAGGGCTGCTGGCCCACTCCGTCCGCCCGTCTCGGAATGGGGCGAGACTTTGCGACCGGCCTCCGCGTGCCAAAAATAGGCCGCGGGCACAGCCGCGCCCAAAAATAACCGCCCGAAGGCAGGGGCGCCAAGTTCGTCCAGCGGAAAAATGGCCAAAAAACGGGTGGGCTATAGCCTTGGGGGGAGGGGCGGGCCAACCGTCCGCGGACTCGGAATGGGGTGAGACTTTGCGACCGGCCTCCGTGTGCCAAAAATAGGCCGTGGGCACAGCCGCGCCCAAAAATAACCGCCCGAAGGCCGGGGCGCCAAGTTCGTCCAGCGGAAAAATGGCCAAAAAACGGGTGGGCTATAGCCTTGGGGGGAGGGGCTGGCCCACTTCGTCCGCCGGACTCGGAATGGGGCGAGACTTTGCGACCGGCCTCCGCGTGCCAAAAATAGGCCGCGGGCACAGCCGCGCCCAAAAATAACCGCCCGAAGGCCGGGGCGCCAAGTTCGTCCAGCGGAAAAATGGCCAAAAAACGGGTGGGCTATAGCCTTGGGGGGAGGGGCGGGCCAACTTCGTCCGCCGGACTCGGAATTGGGCGAGACTTTGCGAGCAGCCTCCGCATGCCAAAAATAGGCCGCGGGCACAGCCGCGCCCATAAATAACCCCCCGAAGGTCGGCGCGCCCAAACCCCCCAGCGGAAAAATGGCGAAAAAACGGGTGGGCTATAGCGTTGGGGGGAGGGGCTGGCCAACTTCGTCCGCTGGACTCGGTATGGGGCAAGACTTTGCGAGCGGCTTCCACGTGCCAAAAATAGGCCGCGGGCACAGCCGCGTCCAAAAATAACGCCCCGAAGGTCGGCGCGCCCAAACCCCCCGGCGGAAAAATGGCCACAAAACGGGTGGGCTACAGCCTTGGGGGGAGGGGCTGGACAACTTCGTCCGCCGGACTCGGAATGGGGTGAGACTTTGGGAGTGGCCTCCGCGTCCCAAAAATAGGCCGCGGGTACAGCCGCGCCCAAAAATAACTCTGCGAAGGTCGGCGCGCCCAAACCCCGCAGCGGAAAAATGGCCAAAAAACGGGTGGGCTATAGCCTTGGGGGGAGGGGCTGGCCCACTTCGTCCGCCAGACTCGGAATGAGGCGAGACTTTGCGAGCGGCCTCCGCGTGCCAAAAATAGGCCGCGGGCACAACCGCGCCCAAAAATAACCGCCCGAAGGCCGGGGCGCCAAGTTCGTCCAGCGGAAAAATGGCCAAAAAACGGTTGGGTTATAGCCTTGGGGGGAGGGGCGGGCCAACTTCGTCCGCCGGACTCGGAATTGGGCGAGACTTTGCGAGCAGCCTCCGCATGATAAAAATAGGCCGCGGGCACAGCCGCGCCGAAAAAAAACCCCCCGAAGGTCGGCGCGCCCAAACCCCCCAGCGGAAAAATGGCAAAAAAACGGGTGGGCTATAGACTTGGGGGGAGGGGCTGGCCCACTTCGTCCGCCGGACTCGGAATGGGGCGAGACTTTGCGAGCGGCCTCCGCTTACACAGCCGCGCCGAAAAATAACCCCCCGAAGGTCGGCGCGCCCAAACCCCCCAGCGGAAAAATGGCCAAAAAACCTATAGCCTTGGGGGGAGGGGCTGCCCACTTCGTCCGCCGGACTCGGAATGGGGCGAGACTTTGCGAGCGGCCTCCGCGTGCCAAATATAGGCCTCAAGCACAGCCGCGCCCAAAAATAACCGCCCGAAGGTCGGGGCGCCCAAACCCACCAGCGGAAAAATGGCCAAAAAACGGTTGGGCTATAGCCTTGGGGGGAGGGGCTGGCCAACTTCGTCCGCCGGACTCGGAATGGGGCGAGACTTTGCGAGCGGCCTCCGCGGGCCAAAAATAGGCCGTGTGCGCAGCCGTGCCTAAAAATAACCGCCCGAAGGCCGGGGCGCCAAGGTCGTCCAGCGGAAAAATGGCCCAAAAACGGGTGGGCTATAGCCTTGGGGGGAGGGGCTGGCCGACTTCGTCTGCCGGACTCGGAATGGGGTGAGACTTTGCGAGCGGTCACCGCGTGCCAAAACTAGGCCGCGGACACAGCCGCGCCCAAAAAGAACCGCCCGAAGGCCAGGGCGCCAATTTCCTCCAGCGGAAAAATGGCCAAAAAACGGGTGGGCTATAGCCTTGGGGGGAGGGGCTGGCCGACTTCGTCCGCCGGACTCAGAATGGGGTGAGACTTTGCGAGGCGCCTCCGTGTGCCAAAAATAGGCCGCGGTCACAGCCGCGCTCAAAAATACCTGCCCGAAGGCCGGGGCGCCAAGTTCGTCCAGCGGAAAATGGCCACAAAAACGGGTGGGCTATAGCCTTGGGGGGTGGGGCTGGCCAACTTCGTCCGCCGGACTCCGAATTACGCGAGACATTGCGAGGCACCTCCGTGTACCAAAAATAGGCCGTGGGCACAGCCGCGCCCAAAAATACCCACCCGAAGGCCGGGGCGCCAAGTTCGTCCAGCGGAAAAAGGCCACAAAAACGGGTGGGCTATAGCCTTGGGGGGTGGGGCTGGCCGACTTCGTCCGCCGGACTCGGAATGGAGCGAGACTTTGCGAGGCGCCTCCGTGTGCCAAAAATAGGCCGCGGGCGCAGCCGCGCCCAAAAATACCCGCCCGAAGGCCGGGGCGCCAAGTTCGTCCAGCGGAAAATGGCCACAAAAACAGGTGGGCTATAGCCATGGGGGGTGGGGCTGGCCAACTTCGTCCGCCGGACTCGGAATGGCGCGAGACTTTGCGAGTCGCCTCCGTGTGCAAAAAATAGGCCGCGGGCACAGCCGCGCCCAAAAATACCCGCCCGAAGGCCGGGGCGCCAAGTTCGTCCAGCGGAAAAAGGCCACAAAACCGGGTGGGCTATAGCCATGGGGGGTGGGGCTGGCCAACTTCGTCCGCCGGACTCGGAATGGCGCGAGACTTTACGAGGAGCCTCCGTGTGCCAAAAATAGGCCGCGGGCACAGTCGCGCCCAAAAATACCCGCCCGAAGGCCGGGGCGTCAAGTTTGTCCAAAGGAAAAAGGCCACAAAAACGGGTGGGCTATAGCCTTGGGGGGTGGGGCTGGCCAACTTCGTCCGCCGGACTCGGAAGGGCGCAAGAGTTTGCGAGGCGCCTCCGTGTGCCAAAAATAGGCCGCGGTCACAGCCGCGCCCAAAAATACCTGCCCGAAGGCTGGGGCGCCAAGTTCGTCCAGCGGAAAATGGCCACAAAAACGGGTGGGCTATAGCCTTGGGGGGTGGGGCTGGCCAACTTCGTCCGCCGGAATCCGAATTACGCGAGACATTGCGAGGTGCCTCCGTGTACCAAAAATAGGCCGCGGGCACAGCCGCGCCCAAAAATACCCACCCGAAGGCCGGGGCGCTAATTTCGTCCAGCGGAAAAAGGCCACAAAAACGGGTGGGCTATAGCCTTGGCGGGTGGGGCTGGCCGACTTCGTCCGCCGGACTCGGAATGGCGCGAGACTTTGCGAGGCGCCTTCGTGTGCCAAAAATATGCCGCGGGCGCAGCCGCGCCCAAAAATACCCACCCGAAGGCCGGGGCGCCAAGTTCGTCCAGTGGAAAAAGGCCACAAAAACGGGTGGGCTATAGCCTTGGGGGGTGGGGCTGGCCAACTTCGTCCGCCGGACTCGGAATGGAGCGAGACTTTGCGAGGCGCCTCCATGTGCCAAAAATAGGCCGCGGGCGCAGCCGCGCCCAAAAATACCCGCCCGAAGGCCGGGGCGCCAAGTTCGTCCAGCGGAAAAAGGCCACAAAAACGGGTGGGCTATAGCCTTGGGGGGTGGGGCTGGCCGACTTCGTCCGCCGGACTCGGAATGGCGCGAGACTTTGCGAGGCACCTCCGTGTACCAAAAATTGGCAGCGGGCACAGACGCGCCCAAAAATACCCGTCCGAAGGCCGAGGCGCCAAGTTCGTCCAGGGGAAAAAGGCCACAAAAACGGGTGAGCTACAGCCTTGGGGGGTGGGGCTGGCCAATTTCGTCCGCCGGACTCGGAATTGCGCGAGACTTTGCGAGCGGCCTCCGTGTGCCAAAAATAGGCACCGGGCACAGCCGCGCCCAAAAATAACCGCCCGATGGCCGGGGCGCCAAGTTCGTCCAGCGGAAAAAGGCCACAAACACGGGTGGCCTATAGCCTTGGGGGGTGGGGCTGGCCGACTTCGTCCGCCGGACTCGGAATGGCGCGAGACTTTGCGAGGCGCCTCCGTGTGCCAAAAATAGGCCGCGGGCACAGCCGCGCTCAAAAATAACCACCCGAAGGCCGAGGCGCCAAGTTCGTCCATTGGAAAATGGCCACAAAAACGGGTGGGCTATAGCCTTGGGGGGTGGGGCTGGCAAACTTCGTCCGCCGGACTCGGAAGGGCGCAAGACTTTACGAGGCGCCTCCATGTGCTAAAAATAGGCCGCGTGCACAGCCGCGCCCAAAAATAACCGCCCGAAGGCCGGGGCGCCAAGTTCGTCCAGCGGAAAAAGGCCACAAACACGGGTGGGCTATAGCCTTGGGGGGTGGGGCCGGCCCACTTCGTCCGCCGGACTCGGAATGGCGCGAGACTTTACGAGGCGCCTTCGTGTGTTAAAAATAGGCCGCGGGCACAGCCGCGCCCAAAAATACGCGCCCGAAGTCCGGGGCGCCAAGTTCGTCCAGCGGAAAATGGCCACAAAAACGGGCGGGCTATAGCCTTGGGAGGTGGGGCTGGCCAACTTCGTCCGCCGGACTCGGAATGGCGCGAGACTTTGCGAGGCACCTCCGTGTTCCAAAAATAGGCCGCGGGCACAGCCGCGCCCAAAAATTCCCGCCCGGCCGGGCGCCAAGTTCGTCCCAGCGGAAAAAGGCCACAAAACGGGTGGGCTATAGCCTTGGGGGGTGGGGCCGGCCCACTTCGTCCGCTGGACTCGGAATGGCGCGAGACTTTACGAGGCGCCTTCGTGTGCTAAAAATAGGCCGCGGGCACAGCCGCGCCCAAAAATACGCGCCCGAAAGCTGGGGCGCCAAGTTCGTCCAGCGGAAAAAGGCCACAAAAACGGGTAGGCTATAGCCTTGGGGGGTGGGGCCGGCCCACTTCGTCCGCCGGACTCGGAATGGCGCGAGACTTTACGAGGCACCTTCGTGTGCTAAAAATAGGCCGCGGGCACAGCCGCGCCCAAAAATACGCGCCCGAAGTCCGGGGCGCCAAGTTCGTCCAGCGGAAAATGGCCACAAAAAAGGGTGGGCTATAGCCTTGGGAGGTGGGGCTGGCCAACTTCGTCCGCCGGACTCGGAATGGCGCGAGACTTTGCGAGGCACCTCCGTGTTCCAAAAATAGGCCGCGGACACAGCCGCGCCCAAAAATTCCCGCCCGAAAGCCGGGGCGCCAAGTTCGTCCAGCGGAAAAAGGCCACAAAAACGGGTGGGCTATAGCCTTGGGGGGTGGGGCCGGCCCACTTCGTCCGCCGGACTCGGAATGGCGCGAGACTTTACGAGGCGCCTTCGTGTGCTAAAAATAGGCCGCGGGCACAGCCGCGCCCAAAAATACGCGCCCGAAAGCTGGGGCGCCAAGTTCGTCCAGCGGAAAAAGGCCACAAAAACGGGTGGGCTATAGCCTTGGGGGGTGGGGCCGGCCCACTTCGTCCGCCGGACTCGGAATGGCGCGAGACTTTACGAGGCACCTACGTGTGTGCTAAAAATAGGCCAGGGCACAGCCGCGCCCAAAAATACGCGCCCGAAGTCCGGGGCGCCAAGTTCGTCCAGCGGAAAATGGCCACAAAAACGGGTGGGCTATAGCCTTGGGAGGTGGGGCTGGCCAACTTCGTCCGCCGGACTCGGAATGGCGCCAGACTTTGCGAGGCACCTCCGTGTTCCAAAAATAGGCCGCGGGCACAGCCGCGCCCAAAAATTCCCGCCCGAAAGCCGGGGCGCCAAGTTCGTCCAGCGGAAAAAGGCCACAAAAACTGGTGGGCTATAGCCTTGGGGGGTGGGGCTGGCCCACTTCGTCCGCCAAACTCGTATTGGCGCGAGACTTTGTGAGGCACTTCCGTATGCCAAAAATAGGCCGCGGGCACAGCCGCGCCCAAAAATACCCGTCCGAAGGCCGAGGCGCCAAGTTCGTCCAGGGGAAAAAGGCCACAAAAACGGGTGAGCTACAGCCTTGGGGGGTGGGGCTGGCCAATTTCGTCCGCCGGACTCGGAATTGCGCGAAACTTTGCGAGGTGCCTCCGTGTGCCAAAAATAGGCCGCGGGCACAGCCCCGCCCAAAAATACCCGCCCGAAGGCCGGGGCGCCAAGTTTGTCCAGCGGAAAAAGGCCACAAAAACGGGTGGGCTATAGCCTTGGGAGGTGGGGCTGGCCAACTCCGTCCGCCGGACTCGGAATTGCGGGAGACTTTGCGAGGTGCCTCCATGTGCCAAAAATAGGCCGCGGACACAGCCGCGCCCAAAAATACCTGCATGAAGGGGGGGGAGCCAAGTTCGTCCAGGGGAAAAAGGCCACAAAAACGGGTGGGCTATAGCCTTGGGGGGTGGGGCTGGCCCACTTCGTCCGCCAAACTTGGAATGGCGCGAGACTTTGCGAGGCTCTTCCGTATGCCAAAAATAGGCCGCTGGCACAGCCGCCCCCAAAAATACCCGCCCGAAGGCCGGGGCGCCAAGTTCGTCCAGCGGAAAAAGGCCACAAAAACGGGTGGGCTATAGCCTTGGGGGGTGGGGCTGGCCAACTTCGTCCGCCGGACTCGGAATGGCATGAGACTTTGCGAGGCGACTCCGTGTGGTAATAATTGGCCGCGGGCACAGCCGCGCCCAAAAATACCCGCCCGAAGGCCGGGGCACCAAGTTCGTCCTGCGGAAAAAGGCCACAAAAACGGGTGGGCTATAGCTTTGGGGGGTGGGGCTGGCCAAGTTCGTCCGCCGGACTCGGAATGGCGGGAGACTTTGCGAGGCGCCTCCGTGTGCCAAAAATAGGCCATGGGCTCAGCCGCGTCCAAAAATACCTGCCCGAAGGCCGGGGCGCCAAGTTCGTCCTGCGGAAAAAGGCCACAAAAACGGGTGGGCTATAGCCTTGGGGGGTGGGGCTGGCCAACTTCGTCCGCCGGACTCGAAATTGCGCGAGACTTTGCGAGGCACCTCCGTGTGCCAAAAATAGGCCGAGGACACAGCCGAGCCAAAAAATACCCGCCCGAAGGCTGGGTCGCCAATTTCGTCCAGCGGAAAAAGGCCACAAAAACGGGTGGGCTATAGCCTTGGGGGGTGGGGCTGGCCCACTTCGTCCGCCAGACTCGGAATGGCGCGAGACTTTGCGAGGTGCCTCCGTGTGCCAAAAATAGGCCGCGACCTCAGCCGCGCCCAAAAATACCCGCCCGAAGGCCGGGGCGCCAAGTTCGTCCAGCTGAAAAAGGCCAGAAAAACGGGTGGGCTATAGCCTTGGGGGGTGGGGCCGGCCCACTTCGTCCGCCGGACTCGGAATGGCGCGAGACTTTACGAGGCGCCTTCGTGTGCTAAAAATAGGCCGCGGGCACAGCCGCGCCCAAAAATACGCGCCCGAAGTCCGGGGCGCCAAGTTCGTCCAGCGGAAAATGGCCACAAAAACGGGTGGGCTATAGCCTTGGGAGGTGGGGCTGGCCAACTTCGTCCGCCGGACTCGGAATGGCGCGAGACTTTGCGAGACACCTCCGTGTTCCAAAAATAGGCCGCGGGCACAGCCGCGCCCAAAAATTCCCGCCCGAAAGCCGGGGCGCCAAGTTCGTCCAGCGGAAAAAGGCCACAAAAACGGGTGGGCTATAGCCTTGGGGGGTGGGGCTCGCAAACTTCGTCCGCCAGACTCGGAATGGCGCAAGACTTTACGAGGCGCCTCCATGTGCTAAAAATAGGCCGCGGGCACAGCCGCGCCCAAAAATAACCGCCCGAAGGCCGGGGCGCCAAGTTCGTCCAGCGGAAAAAGGCCACAAACACGGGTGGGCTATAGCCTTGGGGGGAGAGGCTGGCCCACTTCGTCCGCCGGACTCGGAATGGGGCGAGACTTTGCGAGTGGGCTCCGCGTGCGAAAAATAGGATGCGGGCACTGCCGTGCCCAAAAATAACCTCCCGAAGGCCGGGGCGCCAAGTTCGTCCAGCGGAAAAATGGCCAAAAAACGGGTGGGCTATAGCCTTGGGGGGAGGGGCTGGCCAACTTCGTCCGCCGGACTCGGAATGGGGCGAGACTGTGGGAGCGGCCTCTGCGTGCCAAAAATAGGCCGTTTGCACAGCCGCGCCCAAAAATAACCGCCCGAAGGCCAGGGCACCAAGTTCGTCCAGTGGAAAAATGGCCAAAAAACGGGTGGGCTATGGCCTTGGGGGGAGGGGCTGGCGACCGTCCGCGGACTCGGAATGGGGCGAGACTTTGCGAGTGGGCTCCGCGTGCCAAAAATAGGATGCGGGCACAGCCGCGCCCAAAAATAACCTCCCGAAGGCCGGGGCGCCAAGTTCGTCCCGCGGAAAAATGGCCAAAAAACGGGTGGGCTATGGCCTTGGGGGGAGGGGCTGGCCAACTTCGTCCGCCGGACTCGAAATGGGGCGAGACTTTGCGACCGGCCTCCGCGTACCAAAAATAGGCCGCGGGCACAGCCGCGTTCATAAATAAATGCCCGAAGGCCGGGGCGCCAAGTTCTTCCAGCGCAAAAATGGCCAAAAAACGGGTGGGCTATAGCCTTTGGGGGACGGGCTGGCCAACTTCGTCCGCCGGACTCGGAATGGGGCGAGCCTTTGCGAGCGGCCTCCGCATGCCAAAAATAGGCCGCTGGCACAGCTGCGCCCAAAAATAACCTCCCGAAGGCCGGGGCGCCAAGTTCGTCCAGCGGAAAAATGGCCAAAAAACGGGTGGGCTATATCCTTGGGGGGAGGGGCTGGCCAACTTCGTCCGCCGGACTCGGAATGGGACGAGCCTTTGCGAGCGGCCTCCGCATGCCAAAAATTGGCCGCTGGCACAGCCGCGCCCAAAAATAACCTCCCGAAGGCCGGGGCGCCAAGTTCGTCCAGCGGAAAAATTGCCAAAAAACGGGTGGGCTATAGCCTTGGGGGAGGGCTGGCCAACCGTCCGCCCGGACTCGGAATGGGGCGAGACTGTGGGAGCGGCCTCTGCGTGCCAAAAATAGGCCGTGGGCACAGCTGCGCCCAAAATAACCCGCCCGAAGGCGGGGCACCAAGTTCGTCCAGTGGAACAATCGCCAAAAAACGGGTGGGCTACAGCCCGGTGGGCAGATGCTGGCCGACTTCGTCCGCCGGACTCGGAATGGGCGAGACTTTGCGAGTGGGCTCCGCGTGCCAAAAATAGGATGCGGGCACAGCCACGCCCAAAAATAACCTCCCGAAGGCCGGGGCGCCAAGTTCGTCCCGCGGAAAAATGGCCAAAAAACGGGTGGGCTATAGCCTTGGGGGGAGGGGCTGGCCAACTTCGTCCGCCGGACTCGGAATGGGGCGAGACTGTGGGAGCGGCCTTTGCGTGCCAAAAATAGGCCGCTGGCACAGCCGCGAGCAAAAATAACCTCCCGAAGGCCGGGGCGCCAAGTTCGTCCAGCGGAAAAATGGCCAAAAAACGGGTGGGCTATGGCCTTGGGGGGAGGGGCTGGCCAACTTCATCCGCCGGAGTCGGAATGGGGCGAGACTTTGCGACCGGCCTCCGCGTGCCAAAAATAGGCCACGGGCAACGCCGCGTTCAAAAATAAATGCCCGAAGGCCGGGGCGCCAAGTTCTTCCGGCGCAAAAATGGCCAAAAAACGGGTGGGCTATAGCCTTTGGGGGTGGGGCTGGCCAACTTCGTCCGCCGGACTCGGAATGGGGCGAGCCTTTGCGAGCGGCCTCCGCGTGCCAAAAATAGGCCGCGGGCACAGCCGCGCCCAAAAATAACCGCCCGAAGGCCGGGGCGCCAAGTTCGTCCAGCGGAAAAAGGCCACAAACACGGGTGGGCTATAGCCTTGGGGGGAGAGGCTGGCCCACTTCGTCCGCCGGACTCGGAATGGGGCGAGACTTTGCGAGTGGGCTCCGCGTGCGAAAAATAGGATGCGGGCACTGCCGTGCCCAAAAATAACCTCCCGAAGGCCGGGGCGCCAAGTTCGTCCAGCGGAAAAATGGCCAAAAAACGGGTGGGCTATAGCCTTGGGGGGAGGGGCTGGCCAACTTCGTCCGCCGGACTCGGAATGGGGCGAGACTGTGGGAGCGGCCTCTGCGTGCCAAAAATAGGCCGTTTGCACAGCCGCGCCCAAAAATAACCGCCCGAAGGCCAGGGCACCAAGTTCGTCCAGTGGAAAAATGGCCAAAAAACGGGTGGGCTATAGCCTTGGGGGGAGAGGCTGGCCGACTTCGTCCGCCGGACTCGGAATGGGGCGAGACTTTGCGAGTGGGCTCCGCGTGCCAAAAATAGGATGCGGGCACAGCCGCGCCCAAAAATAACCTCCCGAAGGCCGGGGCGCCAAGTTCGTCCCGCGGAAAAATGGCCAAAAAACGGGTGGGCTATGGCCTTGGGGAGGGCTGGCCAACCGTCCGCCGGACTCGTAATGGGGCGAGACTTTGCGACCGGCCTCCGCGTACCAAAAATAGGCCGCGGGCACAGCCGCGTTCATAAATAAATGCCCGAAGGCCGGGGCGCCAAGTTCTTCCAGCGCAAAAATGGCCAAAAAACGGGTGGGCTATAGCCTTTGGGGGACGGGCTGGCCAACCGTCCGCGGACTCGGAATGGGGCGAGCCTTTGCGGCGGCCTCCGTCCGCATGCCAAAAATAGGCCGCTGGCACAGCTGCGCCCAAAAATAACCTCCCGAAGGCGGGCGCCAAGTTCGTCCAGCGGAAAAATGGCCAAAAACGGGTGGGCTATATCCTTGGGGGAGGGCTGGCCAACTTCGTCCGCCGGACTCGGAATGGGACGAGCCTTTGCGAGCGGCCTCCGCATGCCAAAAATAGGCCGCTGGCACAGCCGCGCCCAAAAATAACCTCCCGAAGGCCGGGGCGCCAAGTTCGTCCAGCGGAAAAATTGCCAAAAAACGGGTGGGCTATAGCCTTGGGGGGAGGGGCTGGCCAACTTCGTCCGCCGGACTCGGAATGGGGCGAGACTGTGGGAGCGGCCTCTGCGTGCCAAAAATAGGCCGTGGGCACAGCTGCGCCCAAAAATAACCGCCCGAAGGCCAGGGCACCAAGTTCGTCCAGTGGAAAAATGGCCAAAAAACGGGTGGGCTATAGCCTTGGGGGGAGAGGCTGGTCGACTTCGTCCGCCGGACTCGGAATGGGGCGAGACTTTGCGAGTGGGCTCCGCGTGCCAAAAATAGGATGCGGGCACAGCCACGCCCAAAAATAACCTCCCGAAGGCCGGGGCGCCAAGTTCGTCCCGCGGAAAAATGGCCAAAAAACGGGTGGGCTATAGCCTTGGGGGGAGGGGCTGGCCAACTTCGTCCGCCGGACTCGGAATGGGGCGAGACTGTGGGAGCGGCCTTTGCGTGCCAAAAATAGGCCGCTGGCACAGCCGCGAGCAAAAATAACCTCCCGAAGGCCGGGGCGCCAAGTTCGTCCAGCGGAAAAATGGCCAAAAAACGGGTGGGCTATGGCCTTGGGGGGAGGGGCTGGCCAACTTCATCCGCCGGAGTCGGAATGGGGCGAGACTTTGCGACCGGCCTCCGCGTGCCAAAAATAGGCCACGGGCAACGCCGCGTTCAAAAATAAATGCCCGAAGGCCGGGGCGCCAAGTTCTTCCGGCGCAAAAATGGCCAAAAAACGGGTGGGCTATAGCCTTTGGGGGTGGGGCTGGCCAACTTCGTCCGCCGGACTCGGAATGGGGCGAGCCTTTGCGAGCGGCCTCCGCGTGCCAAAAATAGGCCGCTGGCACAGCCGCGCCCAAAAATAACCTCCCGAAGGCCGGGGCGCCAAGTTCGTCCAGCGGAAAAATTGCCAAAAAACGGGTGGGCTATAGCCTTGGGGGGAGGGGCTGGCCAACTTCGTCCGCCGGACTCGGAATGGGGCGAGACTGTGGGAGCGGCCTCTGCGTGCCAAAAATAGGCCATGGGCACAGCTGCGCCCAAAAATAACCGCCCGAAGGCCAGGGCACCAAGTTCGTCCAGTGGAAAAATGGCCAAAAAACGGGTGGGCTATAGCCTTGGGGGGAGAGGCTGGTCGACTTCGTCCGCCGGACTCGGAATGGGGCGAGACTTTGCGAGTGGGCTCCGCGTGCCAAAAATAGGATGCGGGCACAGCCACGCCCAAAAATAACCTCCCGAAGGCCGGGGCGCCAAGTTCGTCCCGCGGAAAAATGGCCAAAAAACGGGTGGGCTATAGCCTTGGGGGGAGGGGCTGGCCAACTTCGTCCGCCGGACTCGGAATGGGGCGAGACTGTGGGAGCGGCCTTTGCGTGCCAAAAATAGGCCGCTGGCACAGCCGCGAGCAAAAATAACCTCCCGAAGGCCGGGGCGCCAAGTTCGTCCAGCGGAAAAATGGCCAAAAAACGGGTGGGCTATGCCCTTGGGGGGAGGGGCTGGCCAACTTCATCCGCCGGAGTCGGAATGGGGCGAGACTTTGCGACCGGCCTCCGCGTGCCAAAAATAGGCCACGGGCAACGCCGCGTTCAAAAATAAATGCCCGAAGGCCGGGGCGCCAAGTTCTTCCGGCGCAAAAATGGCCAAAAAACGGGTGGGCTATAGCCTTTGGGGGTGGGGCTGGCCAACTTCGTCCGCCGGACTCGGAATGGGGCGAGCCTTTGCGAGCGGCCTCCGCGTTCCAAAAATAGGCCGCTGGCACAGCCGCGCCCAAAAATAACCTCCCGAAGGCCGGGGCGCCAAGTTCGTCCAGCGGAAAAATGGCCCAAAAACGGGTGGGCTATAGCCTTGGGGGGAGGGGCTGGCCAACTTCATCCGCCGGACTCGGAATGGGGCGAGACTGTGGGAGCGGCCTCTGCGTGCCAAAAATAGGCCATGGGCACAGCCGCGCCCAAAAATAACCGCCCGAAGGCCAGGGTACCAAGTTCGTCCAGCGGAAAAATGGCCAAAAAACGGGTGGGCTATAGCCTTGGGGGGAGAGGCTGGCCAACTTCGTCCGCCGGACTCGGAATGGGGCGAGACTTTGCGAGTGGGCTCCGCGTGCCAAAAATAGGATGCGGGCACAGCCGCGCCCAAAAATAACCTCCCGAAGGCCGGGGCGCCAAGTTCGTCCAGCGGAAAAATGGCCAAAAAACGGGTGGGCTATAGCCTTGGGGGGAGGGGCTGGCCAACTTCGTCCGCCGGACTCGGAATGGGGCGAGACTGTGGGAGCGGCCTTTGCGTGCCAAAAATAGGCCGTGGGCACAGCCGCGCCCAAAAATAACCGCCCGAAGGCCAGGGCACCAAGTTCGTCCAGCGGAAAAATGGCCAAAAGCGGGTGGGCTATAGCCTTGGGGAGGGGCTGGCCCGCCGTCTGCGGACTCGGAATGGAGCGAGACTTTGCGAACGGCCTCCGCGAGCCAAAAATAGGCCGCGGGCACAGCCGCGCCCAACAATAACCACCCGAAGGCCGGGGCGCCAAGTTCGTCCAGCGGAAAAATGGCCAAAAAACGGGTGGGCTATAGCCTTGGGGGGAGGGGCTGGCCAACTTCGTCCGCCGGACTCGGAATGGGGCGAGCCTTTGCGAGCGGCCTCCGCATGCCAAAAATAGGCCGCTGGCACAGCTGCGCCCAAAAATAACCTCCCGAAGGCCGGGGCGCCAAGTTCGTCCAGCGGAAAAATGGCCAAAAACGGGTGGGCTATATCCTTGGGGGGAGGGGCGGGCCCACGTCGTCCGCCGGACTCGGACTGGGCCGAGCCTTTGCGCGCGGGCTCCGCATGCCAAAAATAGGCCGCTGGCACAGCCGCGCCCAAAATAACCTCCCGAAGGCCGGGCGCCAGGTTCGTCCAGCGGAAAAATGGCCAAACAACGGGGGGGCTATAGCCTGGGGGGGCGGGGCTGGCCAACGTCGTCCGCCGGACTCGGAATGGGGCGAGACTGTGGGAGCGGCCTCTGCGTGCCAAAAATAGGCCGTGGGCACATCTGCGCCCAAAAATAACCGCCCGAAGGCCAGGGCACCAAGTTCGTCCAGTGGAAAAATGGCCAAAAAACGGGTGGGCTATAGCCTTGGGGGGAGAGGCTGGTCGACTTCGTCCGCCGGACTCGGAATGGGGCGAGACTTTGCGAGTGGTCTCCGCGTGCCAAAAATAGGATGCGGGCACAGCCACGCCCAAAAATAACCTCCCGAAGGCCGGGGCGCCAAGTTCGTCCCGCGGAAAAATGGCCAAAAAACGGGTGGGCTATAGCCTTGGGGGGAGGGGCTGGCCAACTTCGTCCGCCGGACTCGGAATGGGGCGAGACTGTGGGAGCGGCCTTTGCGTGCCAAAAATAGGCCGCTGGCACAGCCGCGAGCAAAAATAACCTCCCGAAGGCCGGGGCGCCAAGTTCGTCCAGCGGAAAAATGGCCAAAAAACGGGTGGGCTATGGCCTTGGGGGGAGGGGCTGGCCAACTTCATCCGCCGGAGTCGGAATGGGGCGAGACTTTGGGACCGGCCTCCGCGTGCCAAAAATAGGCCACGGGCAACGCCGCGTTCAAAAATAAATGCCCGAAGGCCGGGGCGCCAAGTTCTTCCGGCGCAAAAATGGCCAAAAAATGGGTGGGCTATAGCCTTTGGGGGTGGGGCTGGCCAACTTCGTCCGCCGGACTCGGAATGGGGCGAGCCTTTGCGAGCGGCCTCCGCGTGCCAAAAATAGGCCGCTGGCACAGCCGCGCCCAAAAATAACCTCCCGAAGGCCGGGGCGCCAAGTTCGTCCAGCGGAAAAATGGCCCAAAAACGGGTGGGCTATAGCCTTGGGGGGAGGGGCTGGCCAACTTCATCCGCCGGACTCGGAATGGGGCGAGACTGGGAGCGGCCTCTGCGTGCCAAAAATAGGCCGTGGGCACAGCCGCGCCCAAAAATAACCGCCCGAAGGCCAGGGTACCAAGTTCGTCCAGCGGAAAAATGGCCAAAAAACGGGTGGGCTATAGCCTTGGGGAGAGGCTGGCCAACCGTCCGCCGGACTCGGAATGGGGCGAGACTTTGCGAGTGGGCTCCGCGTGCCAAAAATAGGATGCGGGCACAGCCGCGCCCAAAAATAACCTCCCGAAGGCCGGGGCGCCAAGTTCGTCCAGCGGAAAAATGGCCAAAAAACGGGTGGGCTATAGCCTTGGGGGGAGGGGCTGGCCAACTTCGTCCGCCGGACTCGGAATGGGGCGAGACTGTGGGAGCGGCCTTTGCGTGCCAAAAATAGGCCGTGGGCACAGCCGCGCCCAAAAATAACCGCCCGAAGGCCAGGGCACCAAGTTCGTCCAGCGGAAAAATGGCCAAAAAACGGGTGGGCTATAGCCTTGGGGGGAGGGGCTGGCCCACTTCGTCTGCCGGACTCGGAATGGGGCGAGACTTTGCGAGCGGCCTCCGCGAGCAAAAAATAGTCCGCGGGCACAGCGGCGCCCAAAAGTAACAACCCGAAGGCCGGGGCGCCTAGTTCGTCCCGCGGAAAAATGGCCAAAAAACGGGTGGGCTATAGCCTTGCTGGGAGGGGCTGGCCAACCGTCCGCGGACTCGGAATTGGGCGAGACATTGTGGCGGCCTCCGCGTACCAAAAATAGGCCATGGCACAGCCGCGCCCAATAATAACCCCCGACGGTCGGCGCGCCCAAAACCCCAGCTGTAAAATGGCCAAAAAACGGGTGGGTTTTTTGGTTTGGGGGTTGGGCTGGCCAACTTCGTCGGCCTGTCTAGGAATGGGTTGAGACTTTGCGAGTGGCCTCCGCGAGCCAAAAATACGCTGTGGGCACAGCCACACCCAAAAATAACCACCCGAAGGCCGGGTCGCCAAGTTCGTCCAGCGGAAAAATGCCCAAAAAACGGGTGGGCTATAGCCTTGGGGGGACGGGTTGCCCAACTAAATCCGCGGACTCGGAATGGGGCGAAATTATGCGAGCTGCCTCCGCGTGCCAAAAATAGGGCCTTGCGGCACAGCCGCGCCCAAAAATAATCCCTCTCGAAGGTCGACGCGCCCAAACCCCCTGTGGAAAAATGGCCAAAAAACGGGTGGGCTATAGCCTTGGTTGGAGGGGCTGGCCAACTTCATCCGCGGACTAAGAACGGGCCGAGACTTTGCGAGCGGCCTCCGCGTGCCAAAAATAGGCCGCGGGCACAGCCGTGCCCAAAAATAACCATGCCGAAGGTCGGCGCCCAAACCCCCAGCAGAGAAATAGCCAAAAGCGGATGGGCTATAGCCTTGGGGAGGGCTGGCCAGCCGTCCGCCGGACTGGGAATGGGGTGAGACTTTACTGGCGGCCTCCGCATGACAAAAATAGGCCGGGCACAGCTGGCGCCAAAAAATAACCACCCGAGGCCGGGCCGCCAAGTTCGTCCAGCGGAAAAATGGCCAAAAAAGCGGGTGGGCTATAGCCTTGGGGGAGGGCTGGCCAACTTCGTCCGCCGGACTCGGAATGGGCGAGACATTGCGAGCGGCCTCCGCGTACCAAAAATAGGCCGCGGGTACAGCCGCGCCCAATAATAACCACCCGACGGTCGGCGCGCCCAAACCCCCCAGCGGAAAAATGGCCAAAAAACGGGTGGGCTATAGCCTTTGGGGGAGGGGCTGGCCAACTTCGTCCGCCGGACTCGGAATGGGGTGAGACTTTGCGAGTGGCCTCCGCGAGCCAAAAATACGCTGCGGGCACAGCCGCACCCAAAAATAACCACCCGAAGGCCGGGGCGCCAAGTTCGTCCAGCGGAAAAATGGCCAAAAAACGGGTGGGCTATAGCCTTGGGGGGAGGGGTTGGCCAACTTCGTCCGCCGGACTCGGAATTGGGCGAGACATTGCGAGCGGCCTCCGCGTACCAAAAATAGGCCGCGGGCACAGCCGCGCCCAATAATAACCCCCCAACGGTCGGCGCGCCCAAACCCCCCAGCGGAAAAATGGCCAAAAAACGGGTGGGCTATAGCCTTTGGGGGAGGGGCTGGCCAACCTCGTCCGCCGGACTCGGAATGGGGTGAGACTTTGCGAGTGGCCTCCGCGAGCCAAAAATACGTAGCGGGCACAGCCGCACCCAAAAATAACCGCCCGAAGGCCGGGGCGCCATGTTCGTCCAGCGGAAAAATGGCCCAAAAACGGGTGGGCTATAGCCTTGGGGGGAGGGGCTGGCCCACTTCGTCCGCCGGACTCGGAATGGGGAGAGACTTTGCGAGCGGCCTCCGCGTACAAAAAATAGGCCGCGCGCACAGGCGCGCCCAAAAATAATCCCCCGAAGGTCGGCGCGCCCAAAACCCCCAGCGGAAAAATGGCCAAAAAACGGGTGGGCTATAGCCTTGGGGAGGGCTGGCCAACTTCGTCCGCCGGACTCAGAATGGGGCGAGACTTTGCGGCGGCCTCCGCGTGCCAAAAATAGGCCTTGGGCACAGCCGCGCCCAAAATAACCCCGAAGGTCGGCGCGCGCCCAAACTCCCCAGCGGAAAAATAGCCGAAAAACGGGTGGGCTATAGCCTTGGGGGGAGGGGCTGGCCGACTTCGTCCGCCGGATTCGGAATTGGGCGAGACTTTCCGAGCGGCCTCCGCGTGCTAAAAATATGCCGCGGGCACAGCCGCGCCCAAAAATAACTGCCCGAAGGCCGGGGCGGCAAGTTCGTCCGGCGGAAACATGGCACAAAAACGGGTGGGCTATAGCCTTGGGGAGGGCTGGCCAACCGTCCGCCCGGACACGAGAATGGGACGAGACTTTGCGGCGGGCCTCCGCATGCAAAAAAGAGGCTGTGGGCACAGCCGCGCCCAAAAATAACTGCCCGAAGACCGGGTCGCCAAGTTCGTCCGGCGTAAAAATGGCCAAAAAACGGGTGGGATATAGCCTTGGGGGGAGGGGCTGGCCAACTTCGTCCGCCGGACTCGGAATGGGGCGAGACTTTGCGAGCGGCCTCCGCGTGCCAAAAATAGGCAGAAGGCACAGCAGTGCCCAAAATTAACTGCCCGAAGGCCAGGGCACCAAGTTCGACCAGCGGAAAAATGGCCCAAAAAGCGGGTGGGCTATAGCCTTGGGGGAGGGGGCTGGCCAACCGTCCGCGGACTCGGAATGGGGTTAGACTTTGTGAGCGGCCTCCGTGTGCCAAAAATATGCCGCGGGCACAGCCGCGCCCAAAAATAACAGCCCGAAGGCCGGGGCGCCGAGTTCGTCCAGCGGAAAAATGGCCAAAAAACGGGTGGGCTATAGCCTTGGGGGGAGGGGTTGGCCAACTTTGTCCGCCGGACTCGGAATGGGGCGAGACTTTGCGAGCGGCCTCCGCGTGCCAAAAAGAGGCTGTGGGCACAGCTGCGCCCAAAAATAACCTCCCGAAGACCGGGGCGCCAAGTTCGTCCAGCGGAAAAATGGCCAAAATACGGGTGGGCTATAGCCTTGGGGGGAGGGGCTGGCCAACTTCATCCGCCGGACTCGGAATGGGGCGAGACTTTGCGAGCGGCCTCCGTGTGCCAAAAATAGGCCGTGGGCACAGCCGCACCCAAAAATAACCGCCCGAAGGCCGGGGCGCTAAGTTTGACCAGCGGACAAATGGCCATAAAACGGGTGGGCTATAGCCTTGTGGGGAGGGCTGGCCAACCGTCCGCGGACTCGGAATGGGGCGAGAATTTGTGAGTGGCCTCCGCGTGTCATAAATAGGCGCGGGCACAGCCACGCTCAAAAATAATCCCGAAGGTCGCGCGCCCAAAACCACCCAGCGGAAAAATGGCCAAAAACGGGTGGGCTATAGCCTTGGGGAGGGGCTGGCCTCTTCGTCCGCCGGACTCGGAATGGGGTGAGACTTTGCGGCGGTCTCGCGTGCATGAAAAATAGGCAGCGGGCACAGCCGCGCCCAAAAATAACTTTCCCGAAGGCCGGGCGCCAAGTTCGTCCAGCGGAAAAATGGCCCAAAAGCGGGTGGGCTATAGCCTTGGGGGAGGGCTCGCCACCTCCGTCCGCCGGACTCGGAATGGGGCGAGACTTTGCGGCGGCCTCCGCGTACAAAAAAATAGGCGCGCGCACAGGCGCGCCAAAAATAACCCCCAAGGTCGGCGCCCAAACCCCCCAGCGGAAAAATGGCCAAAAAACGGGTGGGCTATAGCCTTGTGGGGAGGGGCTGGCCAACTTCGTCCGCCGGACTCGGAATGGGGCGAGACTTTGCGAGCGGCCTCCGCGTGCCAAAAATAGGCCTTGGGCACAGCCGCGCCCAAAAATAACCCCCCGAAGGTCGGCGCGCCCAAACTCCCCAGCGGAAAAATGGCCGAAAAACGGGTGGGCTATAGGCTTGGGGGGAGGGGCTGGCCAACTTCGTCCGCCGGATTCGGAATCGGGCAAGACTTTGCGAGCGGCCTCCGCGTGCTAAAAATATGCCGCGGGCACAGCCGCGCCCAAAAATAACTGCCCGAAGGCCGGGGCGGCAAGTTCGTCTAGCGGAAAAATGGCGAAAAAACGGGTGGGCTATAGCATTGGGGAGGGCTGGCCAACTGCGTCCGCCGGACTCCGAATGGGGCGAGACTTTGCGAGCGGCCTCCGCTTGCCAAAAAGAGGCTGTGGGCACAGCCGCGCCCAAAAATAACCTCCCGAAGACCGGGTCGCCAAGTTCGTCCGGCGGAAAAATGGCCAAAAAACGGGTGGGCTATAGCCTTGGGGGGAGGGGCTGGCCAACCGTCCGCGGACTCAGAATGGGGCGAGACTTTGCGGCGGCCTCCGAGTGCCTAAATTAGGCAGTGGGCACAACCGCGCCCAAAATTAACCGCCCGAAGGCCGGGGCTCCAAGTTCGACCAGCGGAAAAATGGCCCAAAAACGGGTGGGCTATAGCCTTGGGGGAGGGCTGGCCAACCGTCCGCGGACTCGGAATGGGGTTAGACTTTGCGGCGCCCTCCGCGTGCCAAAAATATTCCACGGGCACAGCCGCGCCCAAAAATAACTGCCCGATGGCCGGGCGCAAGTTCGTCCAGCGGAAAAATGGCGAAAAAAGCGGGTGGGCTATAGCCTTGGGGGAGGGGCTGGCCAACCGTCCGCCGGACTCAGAATGGGGCTAGACTTTGCGGCGGCCTCCGCGTGCCAAAAATAGGCAGTGGGCACAGCCGCGACCAAAATTAACCCGCCGAAGGACTGCGCGCCAAGATCCACAAGCTGAAAAAAGGACAAAAAACGGGTGGGCAATAGCCTAGGGGGGAGAAGCTGGCCTACTTCGTCCGCCGGTCACGGAATGGGGCGCGACTTTGCGAGCGGCCTCCGCGTGACAAAAATAGGCAGCGGGCACAGCCGCGTCCAAAAATAACCCCCCGAAGGTCGGCGCGCCCAAACCCCCCATCGGAAAAATGGCCAAAAAACGGGTGGGCTATAGCCTTGGGGGGAGGGGCTGGCCTACTTCGTCCGCCGGACTCGGAATGTGGTGAGACTTTGCGAGCGGCCTCCGCGTGACAAAAATAGGCCGCGGGCACAGCCGCGCCCAAAAATAACCCCCCGAAGGTCGGCGCGCCCAAACCGCCCAGCGGAAAAATGGCCAAAAAACGGGTGGACTATAGCCTTGGGGGGAGGAGCTGGCCTACTTAAATCCGCCGGACTCGGAATGGGGTGAGACTTTGCGGCGGCCTCAGCGTCACGAAAAATAGGCAGCGGGGCACAGCCGCGCCCAAAATAACCGCCCGAAGGCCGGGCGCCAAGTTCGTCCAGCGGAAAAATGGCCGAAAAGCGTGTGGGCTATAGCCTTGGGGGAGGGGCTGGCCAACTTCGTCCGCGGACTCGGAATGGGGTTAGACTTTGCGAACGGCATGCGCGTGCAAAAATAGGCAGCGGGCACAGCCGCGCCTTAAAATAACTGCCTGAAGGCCGGGCGCCAAGTTCGTCCAGCGGAAAAATGGCCAAAAACGGGTGGGCTAGAGCCACAGGGAGAGGGCTGGCCAACATCGTCCGCTGAGACTCGGAATGGGGTGAGACTTTGTGAGCGGCCTCTGCGTGCCAAAACTATGCCGCGGGCACAGCCGCGCCCAAAAATAACTGCCCGAAGGCCGGGGCGGCAAGTTCGTCCAGCGGAAAAATGGCCAAAAAACGGGTGGGCTATAGCCTTGGGGGGTGGGGCTGGCCAAATTCGTCCGCCGGACTCAGAATGAGGCGAGACTTTGCGAGCGGTCTCCGCGTGCCAAAAAGAGGCTGTGGGCACAGCCGCGCCCAAAAATAACCTCCCGAAGACCGGGGCGCCAAGTTCGTCCAGCGGAAAAATGGCCAAAAAATGGGTGGGCTATATCCTTGGGGGAGGGGCTGGCCAACTTCATCCGCCAGACTTGGAATGGGGCGAGATTTTGCGAGCGGCCACCGAGTGCCAAAAATAGGCCGAGTGCACAGCCGCGTCCAAAAATAACCCCCCGAAGGTCGGCGCGCCCAAACCCCCCAGCGGAAAAATGGCCAAAAATAGGGTGGGCTATAGCCTTGGGGGAAGGGGCTGGCCAACTTCGTCCGCCGGGCTAGGAATGGGGCGAGAATTTGCGAGTGGCCTCCGTGCGCCAAATATAGGCCGCGGGCACAGTCGCGCCCAAAAATAACTGCCCGAAGGCCGGGGCGCCAAGTTCATCCAGCGGAAAAATGGCCAAAAAACGGGTGGGCTATATCCTTTGGGGGAGGGGCTGGCCAACTTTGTCCGCGGACTCGGAATGGGCGAGACTTTGCGAGCGGCCTCCGTGTGCCAAATATAGGCCGCGGGCACAGCCGCGCCAAAATAACCCCCAAAGGTCGGCGCCCCAAACCCCAAGCGGAAAAATGGCCAAGAAACGGGTGGGCTATAGCCTTGGGGGGAGGGGCTGGCCCACTTCGTCCGCCGGACTCGGAATGGGGCGAGACTTTGCGAGCGGCCTCCGTGTGCCAAATATAGGCCGCGGGCACAGCCGCGCCCAAAAATAACAGCCCGAAGGTCGGCGCGCCCAAACCCCCCAGCGTAAAAATGGCCAATAAACTGGAGGGCTATAGCCTTGGGGGGAGGGGCTGGCCCACTTAGTCCGCCGGACTCGGAATGGGGCGAGACTTTGCGAGTGGCCTCCGCGTACCAAAAATAGGCCGCGGGCACAGCCGCGCCCAAAAATAACCGCCCGAAGGCCGGGGCGCCAAGTTCGTCCTGCGGAAAAATGGCCAAAAAACGGGTGGGCTATATCCTTGGGGGGACGGGCTGGCCAACTTTGTCTGCCGGACTCGGAATGGGGCGAGACTTTCCGAGCGGCCTCAGCATGCCAAAAATAGGCCGCGGGCACAGCCGCGCCCAAAAATAATCCCCCCAAGGTCGGCGCGCCCAAACCCCCCAGCGGAAAAATGGCCAAAAAACGGGTGGGCTATAGACTTGGGGGGAGGGGCTGGCCAACTTCGTCCGCCGGACTCGGAAAGGGGCGAGACTTTGCGAGCGGCCTCCGCGTTGGAAAAATAGGCCGCGGGCACAGCCGCGCCCATAAATAACCGCCCGAAGGCCGGGGCGCCAAGTTCGTCCAGCGGAAAAATGGCCAAAAAACAGGTGGGCTATATCCTTTGGGGGAGGGGCTGGCCAACTTCGTCCGCCGGACTCGGAATGGGGCGAGAATTTGCGAACGGCCTCCGCGTGCGAACAATAGGCCGCGGGCACAGGCATGCCCAAAAATAACCCCCCGAAGGTCGTTGCGCCCAAACCCACCAGCGGAAAAATGGCCAAAAAACGGGTGGGCTATAGCCTTGGGGGGAGGGGCTGGCCAACTTCGTCCGCCGGACTCGGAATGGGGTGAGACTTTGCGAGCGGCCTCCACGTGCTAAAAATACGCCGTGGGCACAGCCGCACCCAAAAATAACCACCCGAAGGCCGGGTCGCCAAGTTCGTCCAGCGGAAAAATGGCCAAAAAACGGGTGGGCTATAGCCTTGGGGGGAGGGCTGGCCCACTTCGTCCGCCGGACTCGGAATGGGGCGAGACTTTGCGAGCGGCCTCCGCGTGCCCAAAATAGGCGCGGGCACAGCCATGCCAAAAAAACACCCGAAGGTCGTTGCGCCCAAACCCCCAGCGGAAAAATGGCCAAAAGCGGGTGGGCTATAGCCTTGGGGAGGGGATGGCCAACCGTCCGCGGACTCGGAATGGGGCGAGACTTTGCGAGCGGTCTCCGCGATGCTAATAATAGGCCGCGGGCACAGCCGCGTCCAAAAATAACCGCCCGAAGGCCGGGGCGCCAAGTTCGTCCTGCGGAAAAATGGCCAAAAAACGGAAGGGCTATAGCCTTGGGGGGAGGAGCTGGCCCACTTAGTCCGCCGGACTCGGAATGGGGCGAGACATTGCGAGTGGGCTCAGCGTACCAAAAATAGACGCGCGGGCACAGCCGCGCCAAAAATAACCGCCCGAAGGCCGGGCGCCAAGTTCGTCCTGCGGAAAAATGGCCAACAAACGGGTGGGCTATATCCTTGGGGGGAGGGGCTGGCCAACTTTGTCCGCCGGACTCGGAATGGGGCGAGACTTTGCGAGCGGCCTCAGCGTGCCAAAAATAGGCCGCGGGCACAACCGCGCCCAAAAATAACCCCCCGAAGGTCGGTTCCACCCAAACCCCCCCGCGGAAAATTGGCCAAAAAACGGGTCGGCTATAGCCTTGGGGGGAGCGGCTGGCCAACTTGGTCCGCCGGACACGGAATGGGGCGAGGCTTTGCGAGCGGCCTCCAGCGTGGCAAAAATAGGCACGGGCACACCCACGCCCAAAAATACCCGCCCGAAGGCCGGGGCGCCAAGTTCGTCCAGCGGAAAAATGGCCAAAAAACGGGTGGGCTATATCCTTTGGGGGAGGGGCTGGCCAACTTTGTCCGCCGGACTCGGAATGGGGTGAGACTTTGCGAGCGGCCTCAGCGTGCCAAAAAATAGGCCTTGGGCACAGCCGCGCCCAAAATAACCCCCAAAGGTCGGGCGCGCCCAAACCCCCAGCGGAAAAATGGCCAACAACGGGGTGGTCTTTTGCCTTGGGGGAGGGGCTGGCCCACTTCGTCCGCCGGACTCGGAATGGGGCGAGACTTTGCGAGCGGCCTCCGTGTGCCAAATATAGGCCGCGGGCACAGCCGCGCCCAAAAATAACCGCCCGAAGGTCGGCGCGCCCAAACCCCCCAGCGTAAAAATGGCCAATAAACTGGAGGGCTATAGCCTTGGGGGGAGGGGCTGGCCAACTTTGTCCGCCGGACTCGGAATGGGGTGAGACTTTGCGAGCGGCCTCCGCGTGCCAAAAATAGGCCGCGGGTACAGCCGCGCCCTAAAATAACCCCCCGATGGTCGGCACGCCCAAACCCCCCAGCGGAAAAATGGCCAAAAATAGGGTGGGCTATAGCCTTGGGGGAAGGGGCTGGCCAACTTCGTCCGCCGGGCTAGGAATGGGGCGAGACTTTGCGAGTGGCCTCCGTGCGCCAAATATAGGCCGCGGGCACAGTCGCGCCCAAAAATAACTACCCGAAGGCCGGGGCGCCAAGTTCATCCAGCGGAAAAATGGCCAAAAAACGGGTGGGCTATATCCTTTGGGGGAGGGGCTGGCCAACTTTGTCCGCCGGACTCGGAATGGGGCGAGACTTTGCGAGCGGCCTCAGCGTGCCAAAAATAGGCCGCGGGCACAGCCACGCCCAAAAATAACCCCCCAAAGGTCGGCGCGCCCAAACCCCCCAGCGGAAAAATGGCCAAGAAACGGGTGGGCTATAGCCTTGGGGGGAGGGGCTGGCCCACTTCGTCCGCCGGACTCGGAATGGGGCGAGACTTTGCGAGCGGCCTCCGTGTGCCAAATATAGGCCGCGGGCACAGCCGCGCCCAAAAATAACCGCCCGAAGGTCGGCGCGCCCAAACCCCCCAGCGTAAAAATGGCCAATAAACTGGAGGGCTATAGCCTTGGGGGGAGGGGCTGGCCCACTTAGTCTGCCGGACTCGGAATGGGGCGAGACTTTGCGAGTGGCCTCCGCGTACCAAAAATAGGCCGCGGGCACAGCCGCGCCCAAAAATAACCGCCCGAAGGCCGGGGCGCCAAGTTCGTCCTGCGGAAAAATGGCCAAAAAACGGGTGGGCTATATCCTTGGGGGGAGGGGCTAGCCAACTTTGTCCGCCGGACTCGGAATGGGGCGAGACTTTCCGAGCGGCCTCAGCATGCCAAAAATAGGCCGCGGGCACAGCCGCGCCCAAAAATAACCACCCGAAGGTCGGCGCGCCCAAACCCCCCAGCGGAAAAATGGCCAAAAAACGGGTGGGCTATAGACTTGGGGGGAGGGGCTGGCCAACTTCATCCGCCGGACTCGGAATGGGGCGAGACTTTGCGAGCGGCCTCCGCATTGCAAAAATAGGCCGCGGGCACAGCCGCGTCCAAAAATAACCGCCCGAAGGCCGGGGCGCCAAGTTCGTCCAGCGGAAAAATGGCCAAAAAACAGGTGGGCTATATCCTTTGTGGGAGGGGCTGGCCAACTTCGTCCGCCGGACTCGGAATGGGGCGAGAATTTGCGAACGGCCTCCGCGTGCCAAAAATAGGCCGCGGGCACAGGCATGCCCAAAAATAACCCCCCGAAGGTCGTTGTGCCCAAACCCACCAGCGGAAAAATGGCCAAAAAACGGGTGGGCTATAGCCTTGGGGGGAGGGGCTGGCCAACTTCGTCCGCCGGACTCGGAATGGGGTGAGACTTTGCGAGCGGTCTACGCGTGCCAAAAATAGGCCACGGGCACAGCCGCCCCCAAAAATAACCCCCCAAAGGTCGGCGCGCCCAAACCCCCCAGCGGAAAAATGGCCAAGAAACGGGTGGGCTATAGCCTTGGGGGGAGGGGCTGGCCCACTTCGTCCGCCGGACTCGGAATGGGGTGAGACTTTGCGAGCGGTCTCCGTGTGCCAAAAATAGGCCGCGGGCACAGCCGCGCCCAAAAATAAGCCCCCAAAGGTCGTTGCGCCCAAACCCCCCAGCGGAAAAATGGCCAAAAAATGGGTGGGCTATAACCTTGGGGGGAGGGGCTGGCCGACTTCGTCCGCCGGACTCGGAATGGGGCGAGAATTTGCGAACGGCCTCCGCGTGCCAAAAATAGGCCGCGGGCACACGCATGCCCAAAAATAACCCCCCGAAGGTCGTTGTGCCCAAACCCACCAGCGGAAAAATGGCCAAAAATAGGGTGGGCTATAGCCTTTGGGGAAGGGGCTGGCCAACTTCGTCCGCCGGGCTAGGAATGGGGCGAGACTTTGCGAGCGGCCTCCGTGCGCCAAATATAGGCCGCGGGCACAGTCGCGCCCAAAAATAACTGCCCGAAGGCCGGGGCGCCAAGTTCGTCCAGCGGAAAAATGGCCAAAAAACGGAAGGGCTATAGCCTTGGGGGGAGGGGCTGGCCCACTTAGTCCGCCGGACTCGGAATGGGGCGAGACTTTGCGAGTAGCCTCCGCGTACCAAAAATAGGCCGCGGGCACAGCCGCGCCCAAAAATAACCGCCCGAAGGCCGGGGCGCCAAGTTCGTCCAGCGGAAAAATGGCCAAAAAACGGGTGGGCTATATCCTTTGGGGGAGGGGCTGGCCAACTTTGTCTGCCGGACTCGGAATGGGGTGAAACTTTGCGAGCGACCTCAGCGTGCCAAAAATAGGCCGCGGGCACAGCCGCGCCCAAAAATAAGCCCCCAAAGGTCGTTGCGCCCAAACCCCCCAGCGGAAAAATGGCCAAAAAATGGGTGGGCTATAACCTTGGGGGGAGGGGCTGGCCAACTTCGTCCGCCGGACTCGGAATGGGGCGAGAATTTGCGAACGGCCTCCGCGTGCCAAAAATAGGCTGCGGGCACAGGCATGCCCAAAAATAACCCCCCGAAGGTCGTTGCGCCCAAACCCACCAGCGGAAAAATGGCCAAAAAACGGGTGGGCTATAGCCTTGGGGGGAGGGGCTGGCCAACTTCGTCTGCCGGACTCGGAATGGGGCGAGACATTGCGAGCGGCTTCCGCGTGCCAAAAATAGGCCGCGGGCACAGTCGCGCCCAAAAATAACCGCCCGAAGGCCGGGGCGCTAAGTTCGTCCAGCGGAAAAATGGCCCAAAAACGGGTGGGCTATAGCCTTGGGGGGAGGGGCTGGCCAACTTCGTCCGCCGGACTCGGAATGGGGAGAGACTTTGCGAGCGGCCTCCGCGTACAAAAAAAATAGGCCGCGCGCGCACAGGCGCGCCCATAACCCCCCCACGGTCGGCGCGCCCAAACCCCCCAGCGGAAAAAATGGCCAAAAAACGGGTGGGCTATAGCCTTGGGGAGGGGGCTGGCCAACCGTCCGCGGACTCGGAATGGGCGAGACTTTGCGAACGGCCTCCGCGTGCCAAAAATAGGCCTTGGGCACAGCCAGCGCCCAAAATAACCCCGAAGGTCGGCGCGCCCAAACTCCCAGCGGAAAAATGGCGAAAAAGCGGGTGGGCTATAGCCTTGGGGAGGGCTGGCAAACTTCGTCCGCGGTTTGGAATTGGGCAAGACTTTGCGGCGGCCTCCGCGTGCTAAAAATATGCCGCGGGCAAAGCCGCGGCCAAGAATAACTGCCCGAAGGCGGGGCGGCAAGTTCGTCCAGCGGAAAAATGGCGAAAAAACGGGTGGGCTATAGCCTTGGGGGGAGGGGCTGGCCAACTTCGTCCGCCGGACTCAGAATGGGGCCGAGACTTTGCGGCGGCCTCCGCATGCCAAAAATAGGCTGTGGGCACAGCCGCGCCCAAAAATAACCTCCCGAAGACCGGGTCGCCAAGTTCGTCCGGCGGAAAAATGTCCAAAAAACGGGTGGGTTATAGCCTTGGGGGGAGGAGCTGGCCAACTTCGTCCCCCGGACTCGGAATGGGGCGAGACTTTGCGCGGCCTTGCGTGCTAAAAATAGGCAGTGGGCACAGCCGCGCCCAAATTAACCGCCCGAAGGCCAGGCGCCAAGTTCGTCCTGCGGAAAAATGTCCAAAAAACGGGTGGGTTATAGCCTTGGGGGGAGGAGCTGGCCAACTTCGTCCGCCGGACTCGGAATGGGGTTAGACTTTGCGAGCGGCCTCCGCGAGCCAAGAATATGCCGCGGGCAAAGCCGCGCCCAAAAATAACTGCCCGAAGGCCGGGGCGGCAAGTTCGTCCAGCAGAAAAATGGCGAAAAAACGGGTGGGCTATAGCCTTGGGGGGAGGGGCTGGCCAACTTCGTCCGCCGGACTCAGAATGGGACGAGACTTTGCGAGCGGCCTCCGCGTGCCAAAAAGAGGCTTTGGGCACAGCCGCGCCCAAAAATAACCTCCCGAAGACCGGGGCGCCAAGTTCGTCCAGCGGAAAAATGTTCAAAAAACGGGTGGGCTATAGCCTTGGGGGGAGGGGCTGGCCAACTTCATCCACCGGACTCGGAATGGGGCGAGACTTTGCGAGCGGCCTCCGCTTGCCAAAAATAGGGTATGGGCACAGCCGAGCTCAAAAATAACAGCCCGAAGGCCGGGTCGCCAAGTTCGACCGGCGGAAAAATGTCCAAAAAACGGGTGGGCTATAGCCTTGGGGGGAGGGGCTGGCCAACTTCGTCCGCCGGACTCGGAATGGGGCTAGACTTTGCGAGCGGCCTCCGCGTGCCAAAAATAGGCAGTGGGCACAGCCGCGACCAAAATTAACCGGCCGAAGGCCGGGGCGCCAAGTTCGATCAGCGGAAAAATGGCCAAAAAACGGGTGGGCTATAGCCTTGGGGGAAAGCTGGCCCGCCGTCCGCCCGGACTCGGAATGGGGCGAGACTTTGCGAGCGGCCTCCGCGTGACAAAAATAGGCAGCGGGCACAGCCGCGTCCAAAAATAACCCCCCGAAGGTCAGCGCGCCCAAACCCCGCAGCGGAAAAATGGCCAAAAAACGGGTGGGCTATAGCCTTGGGGGGAGGGGCTGGCCTACTTCGTCCGCCGGACTCGGAATGGGGTGAGACTTTGTGGCGGCCTCCGCATGACAAAAATAGGCCTTGGGCACAGCCGCGCCCAAAATAACCCCGAAGGTCGGCGCGCCAAACCCCCAGCGGAAAAATGGCCAAAAACGGGTGGACTATAGCCTTGGGGGGGGGCTGGCCTACTTCTGTCCGCCCGGACTCGGAATGGGGTGAGACTTTGCGAGCGGCCTCCGCGTGCGAAAAATAGGCAGCGGGCACAGCCGCGCCCAAAATAACCGCCGAAGGCCGGGCGCCAAGTTCGTCCAGCGGAAAAATGGCCCAAAAGCGTGTGGGCTATAGCCTTGGGGAGGGGCTGGCCAACCGTCCGCGGACTCGGAATGGGGTTAGACTTTGCGAGCGGCATGCGCATGCCAATAATAGGCAGCGGGCACAGCCGCGCCCAAAAATAACCGCCCGAAGGCCGGGGCGCCAAGTTCGTCCAGCGGAAAAATGGCCAAAAAACGGGTGGGCTAGAGCCTTGGGGGGAGGGGCTGGCCAACATCGTCCGCCAGACTCTGAATGTGGAGAGACTTTGAGAGCGGACTCAGCGTGCCAAAAATATGCAGAGGGCACAGCCGCGCCCAAAAATAACCGCCCGAAGGCCGGGGCGCCAAGTTCGTCCAGCGGAAAAATGGCCAAAAAACGGGTGGGCTATAGCCTTGGGGGGTGGGCCTGGCCAAATTCGTCCGCCGGACTCAGAATGAGGCGAGACTTTGCGAGCGGTCTCCGCGTGCCAAAAAGAGGCTGTGGGCACAGCCGCGCCCAAAAATAACCTCCCGAAGACCGGGGCGCCAAGTTCGTCCTGCGGAAAAATGGCCAAAAAACGGGTGGGCTATAGCCTTGGGGGAGGGGCTGGCCAACTTCATCCGCCCGGACTTCGGAATGGGGCGAGACTTTGCGAGCGGCCACCGAGTGCCAAAAATAGGCAGCGGGCACAACCGCACCCAAAAATAACCCCGAAGGCCGGCGCGCTAAACCCCCCAGCGAAAAAATGGCCAAAAATGCGGGTGGGGTATAGCCTTGGGTGGAGGGCTGCCCACTAAATCCGCGGACTCGGAATGGGGCGAGAATTTGTGGCGGCCTCCACGTGCCAAAAATATGCCACGGGCACAGCAGCGCCCAAAAATAACCGCCCGAAGGCCGGGCGCGAGTTCGTCAGCGGAAAAATGCCCAATAAGCGGGTGGGCTATAGCCTTGGGGGAGGGGCTGGCCAACTTCAATCCGCGGACTCGGAATGGGGCAAGCCTTTGCGAGCGGCCTCCTCGTGCAAAAATTAGGCCGCGGGCACTGCCGCGCCAAAAATAACCCCCGAAGGTCGGCGCCCCAAACCCCCAGCGGAAAAATGGCCGAAAAAGCGGGTGGGCTATAGCCTTGGGGGAGGGGCTGGCCAACTCATCTGCCGGACTCGGAATGGGGCGAGACATTGCGAGTGGCCTCCGCGTGCCAAAAATAGGCCGCGGGCACAGCCTTAAAAATAACCGCCCGAAGACCGGGGCGCCAAGTTCGTCCATCGGAAAAATGGCCAAAAAACGGGTGGGCTATAGCCTTGGGGGGAGGGGCTGGCCAACTTCGTCCGCCGGACTCGGAATGGGGCGAGACTTGGCGAGCGGCCTCCGCGCGCCAAAAATAGGTCGTGGGCACAGCCGCGCCCAAAAATAACCCCCCGAAGGTCGGCGCGCCCAAACCCCCCAGCGGAAAAATGGCCAAAAAACGGGTGGACTATAGCCTCTGGGGGAGGGGCTGGCCTACTTCGTCCGCCGGACTCGGAATGGGGTGAGACTTTGCGAGCGGCCTCCGCGTGCGAAAAATAGGCAGCGGGCACAGCCGCGCCCAAAAATAACCGCCCGAAGGCCGGGGCGCCAAGTTCGTCCAGCGGAAAAATTGCCCAAAAACGTGTGGGCTATAGCCTTGGGGGGAGGGGCTGGCCAACTTCGTCCGCCGGACTCGGAATGGGGTTAGACTTTGCGAGCGGCATGCGCGTGCCAAAAATAGGCAGCGGGCACAGCCGCGCCCAAAAATAACCGCCCGAAGGCCGGGGCGCCAAGTTCGTCCAGCGGAAAAATGGCCAAAAAACGGGTGGGCTAGAGCCTTGGGAGGAGGGGCTGGCCAACATCGTCCGCCAGACTCGGAATGGGGTGAGACTTTGTGAGCGGCCTCCGCGTGTCAAAACTATGCCGCGGGCACAGCCGCGCCCAAAAATAACTGCCCGAAGGCCGGGGCGGCAAGTTCGTCCAGCGGAAAAATGGCCAAAAAACGGGTGGGTTATAGCCTTGGGGGGTGGGGCTGGCCAAATTCGTCCGCCGGACTCAGAATGAGGCGAGACTTTGCGAGCGGTCTCCGCGTGCCAAAAAGAGGCTGTGGGCGCGAGACTTTGCAAGGCACCTCCGTGTGCCAAAAGTTGGCCGCGGACACGGCCGCACCCAAAAATACATGCCCGACGGCCGCGGCGCTAAGTTTGTCCAGCGGCAAATGGCCACAAAAACGGGTGGGCGATCGCCTTGGGGGTGGGGCTGGCCAACTTCGTCCGGCGGACTCGGAATGGCGCAAGACGTTGCGAGGCACCTCCGTGTGCCAAAAATAGGCCATGGGCACAGCCGCGCCCAAAAATACCCGCCGAAGGCGCTGCGCCAAGTTCGTCCAGCGGAAAAAGGCCACAAAAGCGGGTGGGCTATAGCTTTGGGGGTGGGGCTGGCCATCTTCGTCCAGCGGGACTTGGAATGGCGCAAGACTTTACGAGGCACCTCCGTGTGCCAAAAATAGGCCTTGGACACGGCGCGCCGAAAAATACCCGCCCGAAGGCCGCGGCGCTAAGTTCGTCCAGCGGAAAAAGGCCACAAAAAGCGGGTAGGCTATAGCCTTGGGGGCTGGGGCTGGTCAGCTTCGTCCGCCCGGACTCGTAATGGTGCGAGACTTTACGAGGCACCTCCGTGTGCCAAAAATAGGCGCCCGAGGCGCAGCCGCGCACAAAAATACCCATCCGAAGGCGCGGCGCCAAGTTCGTCCAGTGGAAAAAGGCCACAAAAAGCGGGTGGGCTATAGCCTTGGGGTGGGGCTGGCCTCGCCGTCCGCCCGGACTCGGAATGGCGCGAGACTTTGCAAGGCACCTCCGTGTGCCAAAAAGTTGGCATGACACACGCCGCACCCAAAATACATGCCCGGCGGCCGCGGCGCTAAGTTTGTCCAGCGGCAAATGGCCACAAAAAGCGGGTGGGCGATAGCCTTGGGGTGGGGCTGGCCAACTTCGTCCGGCGGACTCGGAATGGCGCAAGGCGTTGCGAGGCACCTCCGTGTGCCAAAAATAGGCCGTGGGCACAGCCGCGCCCAAAATACCCGCCCGAAGGCCGCTCATGGGAGTCGTCCAGCGGAAAAAGGCCACAAAACGGGTGGGCTATAGCCTTGGGGGTGGGGCTGGCCAACTTCGTCCGCGGACTCGGAATGGGGCGAGACTTTGCGAGCGGCCTCCGCATGGCTGAGGCACAGCCGTGCCCAAAAATAACCACCCGAAGGTCGGCGCGCCCACACCCCCAGCGGAAAAATGGCCAAAAGCGGGGGGGCTATAGCCTTGGGGAGGGGGCTGGCCAACCCGTCCGCGGACTCGAGAATGGGGCGAGACTTTGCGAAGGCCTCCGCGGGCAGCGCCGCACCCAAAAATAACCCCATGAAGGTCGGCGCGCCCAAACCCCCAACGGAAAAATGGCCAAAAGCGGGTGGGCTATAGCCTTGGGGGGCGGCGCTGGCCAACTTCGTCCGCCGGAATCGGAATGGGGCGTGACTTTGCGTGCGGCCTACGCATGCCAAAAATAGGCCGCGGTCACAGCCGCGCCCACAAATAACCTCCCAAAGGTCGGCGCGCCCAAACCCCCCAGCGGAAAAATGGCCAAAAAACGGGTGGGCTATAGCCTTGGGGAGGGGGCTGGCCAACTCGTCCGCGGACTCGGAATGGGGCGAGACTTTGCGGCGGCCTCCGTGTGCTAAAAATAGACGCATGCACAGCCGCACCCAAAAATCACCGCCCGAAGGCCGGGCGCCAAGTTCGTCCAGCGGAAAAATTGCCAAAAATGGGTGGGCTATAGCCTTGGGGAGAGGGGCTGGCATACTTAAATCCGCCGGACTCGGAATGGGGCGAGACTTTGTGAGCAGCCTCCAATTACCAAAAATATGCTACGGGCACAGCCACGTCCAAAATGAACCCCCCCTAGCTCGGCGCGCCCAAACCCCCCAGCGGAAAAATGGCCAAAAAACGGGTGGGCTATAGCCTTGGGGAGGCGCTGGCCAACTTCGTCCACGGACTCGGAATGGGGCGTGACTTTGCGTCGCGGCCTCGCATGCCAAAAATAGGCTGCGGTCACAGCCGCGCCACAAATAACCTCCCGAAGTTCAGGCGCGCCCAAACCCCAGCGGAAAAATGGCCAAAAAAGCGGGTGGGCTATAGCCTTGGGGGAGGGGCTGGCCAACTTCGTCCGCCCGGACTCGGAATGGGGCGAGACTTTGCGAGCGGCCTCCGTGTGCTAAAAATAGGCGCGGACACAGCCGCACCCAAAATCACCGCCCGAAGGCAGGGCGCCAAGTTCGTCCAGCGGAAAAATTGCCAAAAATGGGTGGGCTATAGCCTTGGGGGAGGGCTGGCATACTTCGTCCGCCGGACTCGGAATGGGCGAGACTTTGTGAGCAGCCTCCGCGTACCAAAAATATGCTGCGGGCACAGCCACGTCCAAAATAACCCCCAAGGTCGGCGCGCCCAAACCCCCAGCGGAAAAATGGCCAAAAACGCGGGTGGGCTATAGCCTTGGGGAGGGGGCTGGCCAACAAATCCGCGGACTCGGAATGGGGCGAGCCTTTGCAGCGGCCTCCACGTGCAAAAATAGGCAGCGAGGCGCAGCCACATTCAAAAATAACCCCGAAGGTCGGGCGCGCCCAAACCCCCAGCGGAAAAATGGCCAAAAACGGGTGGGCTATAGCCTTGGGGGAGGGGCTGGCCAACCGTCCGCCGGACTCGGAATGGGGCAAGACTTTGCGAGCGGCCCCGCGTGCCAAAAATAGGCCGCGGGCACAGCCGTGCCAAAAATAACCCCGAAGGCGGGGATAAGTTCGTCCAGCGGAAAAATGGCCAAAAACGGGTGGGCTATAGCCTTGGGGAGGGGCTGGCCAACTTCGTCCGCGGACTCAGAATGGGGCGAGACTTTGCGGCGGCCTCCGCGTGCCAAAAATAGGCAGCGGGCACAGCGCGCCAAAAATAACCCCCGAAGGTCGGCGCGCCCAAACCCCCAGCGGAAAAATGGACAAAAAGCGGGTGGGCTATAGCCTTGGGGGAGGGCTGGCCAACAAATCCGCGGACTCGGAATGGGGCGAGACTGCGGCGGCCTCCGCGTGCCAAAAATAGGCCGTGGCCACAGCCGCGCCTAAAAATAAGCCCCCGAAGTTCGTCGCGCCCAAACCCCCCAACGGAAAAATGGCCAAAAAACGGGTGGGCTATAGCCTTCGGGGGAGGGGCTGGCCGACTTCGTCCGCCGGACTCGGAATGGGGCTAGACTTTGTGAATGGCCTCCGGGTGCCTAAAATAGGCCGCTGGCACAGCCGCGCCCAAAAATAACCGCCCGAAGGCGGGGGCGCCAAGTTCGTCCAGCGGAAAAATGGCCAAAAATAGGGTGGGCTATAGCCTTGGGGGGAGGAGCTGGCCAACTTCGTCCGCGCGGATTCGGAATGGGGAGAGACTTTGCGGCGGCCTCCGCATGCCAAAAATAGGCGCTTGGGCACAGCCACGCCCAAAAATAACCGCCCGAAGGCAGGCGCCAGGTTCGTCCATCGGAAAAATGGCCAAAAGCGGGTGGGCTATAGTCTTGGGGGAGGGCTGGCCAACCGTCCGCGGACTCGGAATGGGCGAGACTTTCCAAACAGCCTCCGCAAGCTAAAAATAGGCCGCGGGCACAGCCACGCCCAAAATAACCCTCCGAAA
>JAUJEF010000405.1:0-34543 GCA_030444885.1 Citrus sp. QX-2021 | reverse complement strand
GTCCGAGCGGACTAAGTGGGTCCAGCCCCCTCCCCCAAGGCTATAGCCCTCCGAGTTTATTAGCCATTTTTACGTTTGGGGGGTTTGGGCGGCGCCGACCTTCTGGCTGTTATTTTTGGCGCGGCTGTGCCTGGGCGGCCTATATTTGGCACACGGAGGCCGCTCGCAAAGTCTCGCCTCTCATTCGAGTCCGAGGCGGACGAAGTGGGCCAAGCCTCCCCCAAGGCTATAGCCCACCCGTTTCTTGGCCATTTTTCCATTTGGGGGAGTTTGGGCGCCCGACCTTTAAGAGGGGAGTTATTTTTCTAGTGGCGCGGCTGTGCCCGTGACTTTATATTTGGCACACGGAGGCCTTTCGCAAAGTCTCGCCCAGCCCCATTCAGAGTCCGGCGGACAAAGTTGGCCAGCCCCTCCCCAAAGGATATAGCCCACCCGCTTTTTTGGCCATTTTTCCGCTGGATGAACTTGGCGCTCCGGCCTTCGGGCAGTTATTTTTGGCGCGACTGTGCCCCGCGGCCTATATTTGGCGCACGGAGGCCACTCGTGAAAGTCTCGCCCCATTCCTAGCCCGGCGGACGAAGTTGGCCAGCCCCTTCCCCCAAGGCTATAGCCCACCCTATTTTTGGCCATTTTTCCGCTGGTGGGTTTGGGCGCGCCGACCTTCGGGGGGTTATTTTTGGACGCGGCGGTGCACTCGGCCTATTTTTGGCACTCCGGTGGCCGCCATGCAGTCTCGCCCCATTCCAAGTCTGGCGGATGAAGTTGGCCAGCCCCTCCCCCAAGGATATAGCCCACCCATTTTTTGGCCATTTTTCCGCTGGACGAACTTGGCGCCCCGGTCTTCGGGAGGTTATTTTTGGGCGCGGCTGTGCCCACAGCCTCTTTTTGGCACGCGGAGACCGCTCGCAAAGTCTCGCCTCATTCTGAGTCCGGCGGACGAATTTGGCCAGCCCCACCCCCCAAGGCTATAGCCCACCCTTTTTTTGGCCATTTTTCCGCTGGACGAACTTGCCGCCCCGGCCTTCGGGCAGTTATTTTTGGGCGCGGCTGTGCCCGTGGCATAGTTTTGGCACGCAGAGGCCGCTCACAAAGTCTCACCCCATTCCGAGTCTGCCCGGACGATGTTGGCCAGCCCTCCCCTGTGGCTCTAGCCCACCCGTTTTTGGCCATTTTTCCGCTGGACGAACTTGGCGCCCCGGCCTTCAGGCAGTTATTTTTGGGCGCGGCTGTGCCCGCTGCCTATTTTTGGTACGCGCATGCCGCTCGCAAAGTCTAACCCCATTCCGAGTCCGGCGGACGAAGTTGGCCAGCCCTCCCCAAGGCTATAGCCCACACGTTTTTCGGCCATTTTTCCGCTGGACGAACTTGGCGCCCGGCCTTCGGCGGTTATTTTGGGCGCGGCTGTGCCGTTGCCTATTTTTCGTGACGTGGAGGCCGCCGCAAAGTCTCACCCCATTCCGAGTCCGGGCGGACGAAGTAGGCCAGCCCCTCCCCCAAGGCTATAGTCCACCCGTTTTTGGCCATTTTTCCGCTGGGGCATGTTTGGGCGCGCACTGACCTTGGGGGGTTATTTTGGCGCGGCTGTGCCCGCTGGCCTATTTTTGTCACGCGGAGGCCGCTGCAAAGTCTCACCACATTCCGAGTCCGCGAGACGAAGTAGGCCAGCCCTCCCCCAAGGCTATAGCCCACCCGCTTTTGGCCATTTTTCCGATGGGGGTTTGGGCGCGCCGACCTTCGGGGTTATTTTTGACGCTGGCTGTGCCCGCTGCCTATTTTTGTCACGCTGGAGGCCGCCGCAAAGTCGCGCCCCATTCCGTGCCCGCCGGACGGCGGGCCAGCTTCTCCCCAAGGCTATAGCCCACCCGTTTTGGCCATTTTTCCGCTGGTCGGTCTTGGCGCTGCGCCTTCGGCCGGTTAATTTTGGTCGCTGGCTGTGCCCACTGCCTATTTTTGGCACGCGGAGGCCGCTCGCAAAGTCTAGCCCCATTCTAAGTCCGCGGACGAAGTTGGCCAGCCCTCCCCCAAGGCTATAGCCCACCCGTTTTCGCCATTTTTCCGCTGGACGAACTTGCCGCCCCGGCCATCGGGCAGTTATTTTTGGGCGCGGCTGTGCCCGGGGAATATTTTTGGCACGCGGAGGGCGCTCGCAAAGTCTCGCCCCATTCTGAGTCCGCGGACGAAGTTGGCCAGCCCCTCCCCCAAGGCTATAGCCCACCCGCTTTTGGGCCATTTTTCCGCTGGTCGAACTTGGTGCCCCGCCTTGGGCGGTTAATTTTGGGCTGGCTGTGCCCACTGCCTATTTTTGGCACGCTGGAGGCCGCTCGCAAAGTCTCGCCCCATTACGAGTCCGGCGGACGAAGTTTGCCAGCCCCTCCCCCCAGGCCAAAGCCCACCCATTTTTTGGCCATTTTTCCGCCGGTCGAACTTGGCGCACCCGGCCTTCGGGATGTTATTTTGGGCGCGGCTGTGCCCCGCACCCTATTTTTTACACGCGGAGGCTGCTCGAAAAGTAGCGACCCATTCCGAGTCCGCCGGACGAGGGTGGCCAGCCCCTCCCCCCAAGGCTATAGCCCACCCGTTTTTTGGACATTTTTCCGCGGGACGAACTTGGCGACCCGGCCTTCGGGCGGTTATTTTTGGGCACGGCTGTGCACGTACGATATTTTACACAAGCGGAGGCCGCCGCAAAGTCTCGCCCCATTCGCAGTCAGGCGGAAGAAGTTGGCCAGCCCCTCCCCCCAAGGCTATAGCCCACCCGTTTTTTGTCCATTTTTCCGCTGGACGAACTTGGCGCCCCGGTCTTCGGGAGGTTATTTTTGGGCGCGGCTGTGCCCACAGCCTCTTTTTGGCACGCGGAGGCCGCTCGCAAAATCTCGTCCCATTCTGAGTCCGGCGGACGAAGTTGGCCAGCCCTCCCCAAGGCTATAGCCCACCCGTTTTTTCGCCATTTTTCTGCTGGACGAACTTGCCGCCCGGCCTTCGGCAGTTATTTTTGGCGCGGCTGTGCCCATGCATATTTTTGGCACGCGGAGGCCGCTCGCAAAGTCTAGCCCCATTCCGAGTCCGGCGGACGAAGTTGGCCAGCCCCTCCCCCCAAGGCTATAGCCCACCCGTTTTTGGGCCATTTTTCCGCTGGTCGAACTTGGTGCCCCGGCCTTCGGGCGGTTAATTTTGGGCGCGGCTGGGCCCCGTGGCTATTTATTGCTCGCGGAGGCCACTCGCAAAGTCTAACCCCATTCCGAGTCCGGCGGACGAAGTTGGCCAGCCCCTCCCCCCAAGGCTATAGCCCACCCGTTTTTTGGCCATTTTTCCGCCGGACGAACTTGGCGACCCGGTCTTCGGGAGGTTATTTTTGGGCGCGGCTGTGCCCACAGCCTCTTTTTGGCATGCGGAGGCCGCTCGCAAAGTCTCGTCCCATTCTGAGTCCGGCGGACGAAGTTGGCCACCCCTCCCCCAAGGCTATAGCCCACCCGTTTTTCGCCATTTTTCCGCTAGACGAACTTGCCGCTTGGCCTTCGGGCAGTTATTTTTGGGCGCGGCTGTGCCAGCAGGCATATTTTTAGCACGCTGAGGACGCTCGAAAAGTCTTGCCCGATTCCGAATCCGCGGACGAAGTTGGCCAGCCCTCCCCCAAGGCTATAGCCCACCCGTTTTTCGGCCATTTTTCCGCTGGGGAGTTTGGGCGCGCCGACCTTCGGGGGGTTATTTTTGGGCGCGGCTGTGCCCAAGGCCTATTTTTGGCACGCGGAGGCCGCTCGCAAAGTCTCGCCCCATTCCGAGTCCGGCGGACGAAGTTGGCCAGCCCCTCCCCCCAAGGCTATAGCCCACCCGTTTTTTGGCCATTTTTCCGCTGGGGGTTTGGGCGCGCCGACCTTGGGGGGGTTATTTTTTGGGCGCGCCTGTGCGCGCGGCCTATTTTTTGTACGCGGAGGCCGCTCGCAAAGTCTCTCCCCATTCCGAGTCCGGCGGACGGAGTTGGCCAGCCCCTCCCCCCAAGGCTATAGCCCACCCGTTTTTGGGCCATTTTTCCGCTGGACGAACTTGGCGCCCCGGCCTTCGGGCGGTTATTTTTGGGCGCGGCTGTGCCCGCTGCCTATTTTTCGCACGCGGAGACCGCTCGCAAAGTCTCACCCCATTCCGAGTCCGGCGGACGCAGTAGGCCAGCCCCTCCCCCCAAGGCTATAGCCCACCCGTTTTTTGGCCACTTTTCCGCTGGGTGGTTTGGGCGCGCCCGACCTTCGGGATTATTTTGAGCGTGGCTGTGCCCGCGGCCTATTTATGACACGCGGAGGCCACTCACAAATTCTCGACCCATTCAGAGTCCGGCGGAAGAAGTTGGCCAGCCCCACCCCACAAGGCTATAGCCCACCTGCGTTTTTGGCCATTTTTCCGCTGGTCAAACTTAGCGCCCTGCCTTCGGGCGGTTAATTTTGGGTGTAGCTGTGCCCGCTGCATATTTTGGGCACTCGGAGGCCACTGGCAAAGTCTCGCCCCATTCCGAGTCCCGCGGATGAAGTTGGCCAGCCCCCCCCCAAGGCTATAGCCCACCCGTTTTTGTGTCCTTTTTCCGCTGGACGAACTTGGCGCCCGGTCTTCGGGAGGTTATTTTGGGTGCGGCTGTGCCCCACAGCCTCTTTTTGGCACGCGGAGGCCGCTCGCAAAGTCTCGCCCCATTCTGAGTCCGCGGACGAAGTTGGCCAGCCCTCCCCAAGGCTATAGCGCACCTGCGTTTTTCGCCATTTTTCGTCTGGACGAACTTGGCGCCCCGGCCTTCAGGCAGTTATTTTTGAGCGCGGCTGTGCCCTCGGCATATTTTTGGCACGCGGAGGCCGCTCACAAAGTCTAACCCCATTCCGAGTCCGGCGGACGAAGTTGGCCAGCCCCTCCCCCCAAGGCTATAGCCCACCCGTTTTGGGCCATTTTTCCGCTGGTCGAACTTGGTGCCCTGGCCTTCGGGCGGTTAATTTTGGGCGCGGCTGTGCCCACTGCCTATTTTTGCACGCGGAGGCCGCTCGCAAAGTCTCGCCCCATTCTGAGTCCAGTGGACGAAGTTGGCAACAGCTCCCTCCCCCAAGGCTATAGCCCACCCGCTTTTGGCCATTTTTCCGCCGGACGAACTTGGCGTCCCGGTCTTCGGGAGGTTATTTTTTGGGCGCGCTGTGCCCACAGCCTCTTTTGGCATGCGGAGGCCGCCGCAAACTCTCGTCCCATTCTGTGTCCGGCGGACGAAGTTGGCCAGCCCCTCCCCCCAAGGCTATAGCCCACCCGTTTTTTTGCCATTTTTCTGCTGGACGAACTTGCCGCCCCGGCCTTCGGGCAGTTATTTTTGGGCGCGGCTGTGCCCGCGGCATATTTTTAGCACGCGGAGGCCGCTCGCAAAGTCTCGCCCCATTCCGAATCCGGCGGACGAAGTCGGCCAGCCCCTCCCCCCAAGGCTATAGCCCACCCGTTTTTCGGCTATTTTTCCGCTGGGGAGTTTGGGCGCGCCGACCTTCGGGGGGTTATTTTTGGGCGCGGCTGTGCCCAAGGCCTATTTTTGGCACGCGGAGGCCGCTCGCAAAGTCTCGCCCCATTCTGAGTCCGGCGGACGAAGTTGGCCAGCCCCTCCCCCCAAGGCTATAGCCCACCCGTTTTTTGGCCATTTTTCCGCTGGGGGTTTTGGGCGCGCCGACCTTCGGGGGATTATTTTTGGGCGCGCCTGTGCGCGCGGCCTATTTTTTGTACGCGGAGGCCGCTCGCAAAGTCTCTCCCCATTCCGAGTCCGGCGGACGAAGTGGGCCAGCCCCTCCCCCCAAGGCTATAGCCCACCCGTTTTTGGGCCATTTTTCCGCTGGACGAACATGGCGCCCCGGCCTTCGGGCGGTTATTTTTGGGTGCGGCTGTGCCCGCTACGTATTTTTGGCTCGCGGAGGCCACTCGCAAAGTCTCACCCCATTCCGAGTCCGGCGGACGAGGTTGGCCAGCCCCTCCCCCAAAGGCTATAGCCCACCCGTTTTTTGGCCATTTTTCCGCTGGGGGGTTTGGGCGCGCCGACCGTTGGGGGGTTATTATTGGGCGCGGCTGTGCCCGCGGCCTATTTTTGGTACGCGGAGGCCGCTCGCAATGTCTCACCCAATTCCGAGTCCGGCGGACGAAGTTGGCCAACCCCTCCCCCCAAGGCTATAGCCCACCCGTTTTTTGGCCATTTTTCCGCTGGACGAACTTGGCGCCCCGGCCTTCGGGTGGTTATTTTTGGGTGCGGCTGTGCCCGCAGCGTATTTTTGGCTCGCGGAGGCCACTCGCAAAGTCTCACCCCATTCCGAGTCCGGCGGACGAAGTTGGCCAGCCCCTCCCCCAAAGGCTATAGCCCACCCGTTTTTTGGCCATTTTTCCGCTGGGGGGTTTGGGCGCGCCGACCGTCGGGTGGTTATTATTGGGCGCGGCTGTACCCGCGGCCTATTTTTGGTACGCGGAGGCCGCTCGCAATGTCTCGCCCAATTCCGAGTCCGGCGGACGAAGTTGGCCAGCCCCTCCCCCCAAGGCTATAGCCCACCCGTTTTTTGGCCATTTTTCCGCTGGACGAACTTGGCGGCCCGGCCTTCGGGTGGTTATTTTTGGGTGCGGCTGTGCCCGCGGCCTATTTTTGTCATGCGGAGGCCGCTCGTAAAGTCTCACCCCATTCCCAGTCCGGGCGGATTTGTTGGCCAGCCCCTCCCCCCAAGGCTATAGCCCATCCGTTTTTTGGCTATTTCTCTGCTGGGGGGTTTGGGCGCGCCGACCTTCGGCGGGTTATTTTTGGGCACGGCTGTTCCCGCGGCCTATTTTTGGCACGCGGAGGCCGCTCGCAAAGTCTCGGCCCGTTCCTAGTCCGGCGGATGAAGTTGGCCAGCCCCTCCAACCACGGCTATAGCCCACCCGTTTTTTGGCCATTTTTCCGCAGGGGGGGTTGGGCGCGTCGACCTGCGAGTGATTATTTTTGGTCGCGGCTGTGCCCGCGGCCTATTTTTGGAACGCGGAGGCAGATCGTAAAAGTTCGCCCCATACCGAGTCCGCGGACGAAGTTGGGCAGCCCCTCCCCCCAAGGCTATAGCCCACCCGTTTTTTGGCCATTTTTCCGCTGGACGAACTTGGCGCCCCGGCCTTCGGGTGGTTATTTTTGGGTGCGGGTGTGCCCGGGGCCTATTATGGCACACGGAGACCGCTCGCAAAGTCTCGTGCCATTCCGAGCCCGGCGGACGAAGTTGGCCAGCCCCACCCCCCAAGGCTATAGCCCACCCGTTTTTGTGGCCTTTTTCCGCTAGACGAACTTGGCGGCCCGGCCTTCGGGCGGTTATTTTTGGGCGCGGCTGTGCCCGGCGCCTATTTTTGGCACACGGAGGCCGCTCGCAAAGTCTCGCGCCAATCCGAGTCCGGCGGACGAAGTTGGCCAGCCCCACCCCCCAAGGCTATAGCCCACCCGTTTTTGTGGCCGTTTTCCGCTGGACGAACTTGGCGCCCCGGCCTTCGGGCAGTTATTTTTGGTCGCGGCTGTGCGCGGGGCCTATTTTTGGCACACGGTGGCCGCTCGCAAATTCTCGCGCCATTCCGATTCCGGTGGACGAAGTTGGCCAGCCCCACCCCTCAAAGCTATAGCCCACCCGTTTTTGTGTTGAGTGTTAGAAAATGCATATTTATAAAGGAGAAAACTGTCATTTTACATTTCAAGTCTTACTAACAACCCTTACTTTTATGTATTTAACCTTCTTGGGATGTAATTACGTGTGTGTTATTTTAATTAAGTATTTTATGTATTTTAGGGGCATTATAGTCATTTCACAATAAAGGAGAGATCAGACGGCAAAACGGACATCACTTTTGAACTCAGGATGGTCGAAAACCTTAGGAGGAGCATAAAAGGAAAAATAGCACTATTCACATGTACGGCACTATTCACGTGTACGGTACTGTTCACGATACTGTTCACATAGATGGATCGATGATGTGGCATTGACCGATGATGTGGCATTGACTGATGAGGTGTCACGATCCTGTTGGGCTAAAATTCTTATGTACTGTTGATGGTGACGTGGCAGCATATCAATGGACGAAAAAATCTCGCGTACGGTACATGCATCACATAGGATTATTTTCAACCAAACTGCGTTACTGTTCATCCAGGTCAAACCGTATTACTGTTCATCCGCGTGGTCAAACCGTGGACTGTTGACTGATGACGTGGCGCAATCCTCGAAGGCCCAAACTGCTTTTTTAATCCGATGGCCTTGATTTACTGCATGTATCTATAAAAAGGGGCCTCTCCTCTAATTTGATATCTCTGAATCCATTTTTGGACTCCATTTTCTGTAATTCTCTCTCCATCTTATATTTTCTTCGTATTTTAATAAATTCCCATTTTGCCCCTAGTTCAATTATGAGTGGCTAATTTTCTTTCAAGCTTGGGTTGAAGGTGAAGTCTCAACATGTGTCATGGGCTTAATTTGGTAAATTTATTTTCTCTTCCCCTCTAGTTTTTGTGGATGTTTTGACTTCTCGTCGACAAATAATACTAATCTTGTCTAGTACCGCCTTGGTTTCACCGGCCCTCTAGTACAAGGTTATTATTATTTGGCACCATAAGCCCTTAGCACCATATTGATTAGAGCGTGGTTCATGAGGTGTGGATTCCCCCCTCATGATTTAATTGACATTAATACGGATTATTTAGCCCATGATGCATGTTGATACGGATCCAGATACCCAAGTACGTCATTTCAATATAATTCTCTTCAATTTATTCTCGCCATTTCAATTCCAATTTTAGAATTTATAATCGCCATTTCAATTTCAATTTTAGGATAATTTAAATCACTTCCACCACAATTCCAACCACCCACTTACAAAATTAATTCTGTACACAATTAAAATCCACCTCCTCGTGGGATCGACAATCGTCACCATTAGTCTATACTACAATAGATTCGTGCGCTTGCGAGTACATTAAAATTTGCACAACATTGGCCAGCCCCACCCCCCAAGGCTATAGCCCACCCATTTTTGTGGCCTTTTTCCATTTGGACGAACTTGGCGGCCCGGCCTTCGGGGGGTTATTTTTGGGCGCGGGTGTGACCTGGGCCTATTATGGCACACGGAGACCGCTCGCAAAGTCTCGCGCCATTCCGAGCCCGGCGGACGAAGTTGGCCAGCCCCACCCCCCAAGGCTATAGCCCACCCGTTTTTGTGGCCTTTTTCCGCTAGACGAACTTGGCGGCCCGGCCTTCGGGCGGTTATTTTTGGGCGCGGCTGTGCCCGGCGCCTATTTTTGGCACACGGAGGCCGCTCGCAAAGTCTCGCGCCAATCCGAGTCCGGCGGACGAAGTTGGCCAGCCCCACCCCCCAAGGCTATAGCCCACCCGTTTTTGTGGCCGTTTTCCGCTGGACGAACTTGGCGCCCCGGCCTTCGGGCAGTTATTTTTGGTCGCGGCTGTGCGCGGGGCCTATTTTTGGCACACGGTGGCCGCTCGCAAATTCTCGCGCCATTCCGATTCCGGTGGACGAAGTTGGCCAGCCCCACCCCTCAAAGCTATAGCCCACCCGTTTTTGTGGCCTTTTTCCGCTGGACGAACTTGGCGCCCCGGCCTTCGGGCGGTTATTTTTGGGCGCGGGTGTGTCCGGGGCCTATTTTTGGCACACGGAGACCGCTCGCAAAGTCTCGCGCCATTCCTAGCCCGGCGGACGAAGTTGGCCAGCCCCACCCCCCAAGGCTATAGCCCACCCGTTTTTGTGCCCTTTTTCCGCTGGACGAACTTGGCGCCCCGGCCTTCGGGCGGTTATTTTTGGGCGCGGGTGTGCCCGGGGCCTATTTTTGGCACACGGAGGCCGCTCGTAAAGTCTCGCGCCATTCCGAGTCCGGCGGACGATGTTGGCCAGCCCCACCCCCCAAGGCTATAGCCCACCCGTTTTTGTGGCCTTTTTCCGCTGGACGAACTTGGCGCCCCGGCCTTCGGGCGGTTATTTTTAGGCCCGGCTGTGCCCGGGGCCTATTTTTGGCACACGGTGGCCGCTCGCAAAGTCTCACGCCATTCCGAGTCCGGCGGACAAAGTTGGCCAGCCCCACCCCCAAGGCTATAGCCCACCCGCTTTTGTGCCCTTTTTCCGCTGGACGAACTTGGCGCCCGGCCTTCGGGCGGTTATTTTTGGGCGCGGGTGTGCCCGGGGCCTATTTTTTGCACACGGTGGCCGCTCTTAAAGTCTCGTGCCATTCCGAGTCCGCGGACGAAGTTGGCCTGCCCCACCCCCAAGGCTATAGCCCAACCGTTTTGTGGCCTTTTTCCGCTGGACGAACTTGGCGCCCGGCCTTCGGTCGGTTATTTTTGGGCGCGGCTGTGCCGGGGCCTATTTTTGGCACACGGTGGCGCGCCGCAAAGTCTCACGCCATTCCGAGTCCGGCGGACAAAGTTGGCCAGCCCCACCCCCCAAGGCTATAGCCCACCCGTTTTTGTGGCCTTTTTCCGCTGGTCGAACTTGGCGGCTCGGCCTTTGGGCGGTTATTTTTGGGAGCGGCTGTGCCCGGGGCCTATTTTTGGCACACGGTGGCCGCTCGCAAAGTCTCGCGCCATTCCGAGTCCGGCGGACAAAGTTGGCCAGCCCCACCCCCCAAGGCTATAGCCCACCCGTTTTTGTGGCCTTTTTCCGCTGGACGAACTTGGCCCCCCGGCCTTCGGGCGGTTATTTTTGGGTGCGGCTGTGCCCGGGGCCTATTTTTGGCACACGGAGGCCGCTCGCAAAGTCTCGCGCCAATCCGAGTCCGGCGGACGAAGTTGGCCAGCCCCACCCCCCAAGGCTATAGCCCACCCGTTTTTGTGGCCTTTTTCCGCTGGACGAACTTGGCGCCCCGGCCTTCGGGCAGTTATTTTTGGGCGCCGCTGTGCCTGGGGCCTATTTTTGGTACACGGTGGCCGCTCGCAAAGTCTCGTGCCATTCCGAGTCCGGCGGACGAAGTTGGCCAGCCCCACCCCCCAAGGCTATAGCCCACCCGTTTTTGTGGCCTTTTTCCGCTGGACGAACTTGGCACCCCGGCCTTCGGGCAGTTATTTTTGGGCGCAGCTATGTCCGGGGCCTATTTTTGGCGCGCGGAGGCTGCTCGCAAAGTCTCGCCCCATTCCGAGTCCGGCGGACGAAGTTGGCCAGCCCCTCCCCCCAAGGCTATAGCCCACCCGTTTTTTGGCCATTTTTCCGCTGGCGGGTTTGGGCGCGCCGACCTTCGGGCGGTTATTTTTGAGCGCGGCTGTGCCCACCGCCTATTTTTGGCACACGGTGGCCGCTCGCAAAGTCTCACGCCATTCCGAGTCCGGCGGACAAAGTTGGCCAGCCCCACCCCCCAAGGCTATAGCCCACCCGTTTTTGTGGCCTTTTTCCGCTGGTCGAACTTGGCGGCTCGGCCTTCGGGCGGTTATTTTTGGGAGCGGCTGTGCCTGGGGCCTATTTTTGGCACACGGTGGCCGCTCGCAAAGTCTCGCGCCATTCCGAGTCCGGCGGACGAAGTTGGGCAGCCCCTCCCCCCAAGGCTATAGCCCACCCGTTTTTTGGCCATTTTTCCGCTGGACGAACTTGGCGCCCCGGCCTTCGGGCGGTTATTTTTGGACGCTGCTGTGCCCGTGGCTTATTTTTGGCGCGCGGAGGCCGCTCGCAAAGTTTCGCCCCATTCCGAGTTCGGCGGACGAAGTGGGCCAGCCCCTCCCACCAAGGCTACAGCCCACCCGTTTTTTGGCCATTTTTCCGCCGGACGAACTTGGCGCCCCAGTCTTCGGGCTGTTATTTTTGGGTACGGCTATGCCCGGGGCCTATTTTTGGCACGTGGAGGCCGCTCGCAAAGCCTAGCCCCATTCCGAGCCCGGCGGACAAAGTGGGCCAGCGCCTCCCCCCAAGGCTATAGCCCACCCGTTTTTTGGCCATTTTCCGCTGCACGAACTTGGTGCCCCTGCCTTCGGGCGGTTATTTTTAGGCGCGGCTGTGCCCGCGGCCGATTTTAGGCACGCGGAGGCCATTCACAAAGTCTCGCCCCATTCCGAGTCCGGCGGACGAAGTCGGCCAGCCCCTCCCCCCAAGGCTATAGCCCACCCGTTTTTTGGCCATTTTTCCGTTGGGGGGTTTGGGCGCGCCGACCTTCGGGCGGTTATTTTTGGGGGCGGCTGTGCCCGCGGATTATTTTTGGCACGCGGAGGCCGCTCGCAAAATCTCGCCCCATTCCGAGTCCGGCGGACGAAGTGGGCCAGCGCCTCCCCCCAAGGCTATAGCCCACCCGTTTTTTGGCCATTTTTCCGCTTGGTTATTTTTAGGCGAACTTGGCGCCGGAGGCCATTCACAAAGTCTCGCCTTCCGGCGCGGTTATTTTTGGGCGCAAGGCTGTGCCCGCTGCCTTTTTTTCGCGACGGGCGGAGACCGCTGTTCCCACAAAGTCTCACCCCATTCCGAGTCCGAGGCGGACGGAAGTAGGCCAGCCCTCCCCCAAGGCTATATCCCACCCGTTTTTTTGCCATTTTTCCGCTGGGTGGTTTGGGCGCGCCGACCTTCGGGGGATTATTTTTGAGCGTGGCTGTGCCCGCGGCCTATTTATGACACGCGGAGGCCACTCACAAATTCTCGCCCCATTCCGAGTCCGGCGGACGAAGTTGGCCAGCCCCACCCCCCAAGGCTATAGCCCACCCGTTTTTGTGGCCTTTTTCCGCTGGACGAACTTGGCACCCCGGCCTTCGGGCAGTTATTTTTGGGCGCGGCTGTGCCGGGGCCTATTTTTGGAGGCGCGGAGGCTCATCCGCGGAAATCTCGCCAGCCATCCCCCAAGTCTATAGCCCACCCGAAGTTGGCCAGCCCTCCCCCAAGGCTATAGCCCACCCGCCTATTTTTGGCCATTTTTCCGCAAAGTCTCACGCCATTCCTGGGGATCTCACGGACAGTTGGCCAGGCAAGGCTATAGCCCACCTTGTGGGCGGTTATTTTGAGCGCCTTCGGGCTGTGCCCACCGCCTATTTTTGGCACACGGTGGCCGCTCGCAAAGTCTCGCGCCATTCCGAGTCCGGCGGACGAAGTTGGGCAGCCCCTCCCCCCAAGGCTATAGCCCACCCGTTTTTTGGCCATTTTTCCGCTGGACGAACTTGGCGCCCCGGCCTTCGGGCGGTTATTTTTGGACGCTGCTGTGCCCGTGGCTTATTTTTGGCGCACGGAGGCCGCTCGCAAAGTCTCGCCCCATTCCGAGTTCCGCGGACGAAGTGGGCCAGCCCCTCCCACCAAGGCTACAGCCCACCCGTTTTTTGGCCATTTTTCCGCCGGACGAACTTGGCGCCCCAGTCTTCGGGCTGTTATTTTTGGGTGCGGCTATGCCCGGGGCCTATTTTTGGCACGCGGAGGCCGCTCGCAAAGCCTAGCCCCATTCCGAGCCCGGCGGACAAAGTGGGCCAGCGCCTCCCCCCAAGGCTATAGCCCACCCGTTTTTTGGCCATTTTTCCGCTGCACGAACTTGGCGCCCCTGCCTTCGGGTGGTTATTTTTAGGCGCGGCTGTGCCCGCGGCCGATTTTAGGCACGCGGAGGCCATTCACAAAGTCTCGCCCCATTCCGAGTCCGGCGGACGAAGTCGGCCAGCCCCTCCCCCCAAGGCTATAGCCCACCCGTTTTTTGGCCATTTTTCCGTTGGGGGGTTTGGGCGCGCCGACCTTCGGGCGGTTATTTTTGGGTGCGGCTGTGCCCGCGGCCTATTTTTGGCACGCGGAGGCCGCTCGCAAAATCTCGCCCCATTCCGAGTCCGGCGGACGAAGTGGGCCAGCGCCTCCCCCCAAGGCTATAGCCCACCCGTTTTTTGGCCATTTTTCCGCTGCACGAACTTGGCGCCCCCGCCTTCGGGCGGTTATTTTTAGGCGCGGCTGTGCCCGCGGCCGATTTTAGGCACGCGGAGGCCATTCACAAAGTCTCGCCCCATTCCGAGTCCGGCGGACGAAGTTGGCCAGCCCGTCCCCCCAAGGCTATAACCCACCCGTTTTTTGGCCATTTTTCCGCTGGGGGGTTTGGGCGCGCCGACCTTCGGGCGGTTATTTTTGGGCGCGGCTGTGCCCGTAGCCTATTTTTGGCACGCGGAGGCCGCTCACAAAGTCTCGCCCCATTCCGAGTCCGGCGGACGAAGTCGGCCAGCCCCTCCCCCCAAGGCTATAGCCCACCCGTTTTTTGGCCATTTTTCCGTTGGGGGGTTTGGGCGCGCCGACATTCGGGCGGTTATTTTTGGGCGCGGCTGTGCCCGCTGCCTATTTTTGGCACGCGGAGGCTGCTCGCAAAATCTCGCCCCATTCCGAGTCCGGCGGACGAAGTGGGCCAGCCCCTCCCCCCAAGGCTATAGCCCACCCGTTTTTTGGCCATTTTTCCGCTGGACGAACTTGGCGCCCCGGCCTTCGGGCGGTTATTTTTGGGTGCGGCTGTGCCCGCGGCCTATTTTTGGCATGCGGAGGCCGCTCGCAAAGTCTCACCCCATTCCGAGTCCGGCGGACGAAGTTGGCCAGCCCCTCCCCCCAAGGCTATAGCCCACCCGTTTTTTGTCCATTTTTCCGCTGGGGGGTTTGGGCGCGCCGACCTTCGGGGGGTTATTTTTGGGCGCGGCTGTGCCCGCGGCCTATTTTTGGCACACGGAGGCCGCTCGCAAAGTCTCGCCCCATTCTGAGTCCGGCGGACGAAGTTGGCCAGCCCCTCCCCCCAAGGCTATAGCCCACCCGTTTTTTGGCCATTTTTCCGCTGGACGAACTTGGCTCCCGGCCTTCGGGGGGTTATTTTTGGGCACGGCTGTGCCCGCGGCCTATTTTTGGCACGCGGGGGCCGCTCGCAAAGTCTTGCCCCATTCCGAGTCCGGCGGACGAAGTTGGCCAGCCCCTCCCCCCAAGGCTATAGCCCACCCGTTTTTTGGCCATTTTTCCGCTGGGGGGTTTGGGCGCGCCGACCTTCGGGGGGTTATTTTTGAATGTGGCTGCGTCCGCGGCCTATTTTTGGCACGCGGAGGCCGCTCGCAAAGGCTCGGCCCATTCCGAGTCCGGCGGACGAAGTTGGCCAGCCCCTCCCCCCAAGGCTATAGCCCACCCGTTTGTTGGCCATTTTTCCGCTGGGGGTTTGGGCGCGCCAACGACCTTGGGGGTTATTTTTGGACGTGGCTGCCGCAAAGTCCGCGAGCATACGGTTTTTGGTACACGGAGGCTGCTCACAAAGTCTCGCCCCATTCCGAGTCCGCCGCAAAGGACGAAGTATGCCAGCCCCTCCCCCCAAGGCTATAGCCCACCCATTTTTTGGCAATTTTTCCGGTGGACGAACTTGGCGCCCCGGCCTTCGGGCGGTGATTTTTGGGTGCGGCTGTGTCCGCGGCCTATTTTTAGCACACGGAGGCCGCTCGCAAAGTCTCGCCCCATTCCGAGTCCGGCGGACGAAGTTGGCCAGCCCCTCCCCCCAAGGCTATAGCCCACCCGTTTTTTGGCCATTTTTCCGCTGGGGGGTTTGGGCGCGCCGAACTTCGGGAGGTTATTTGTGGGCGCGGCTGTGACCGCAGCCTATTTTTGGCATGCGTAGGCCGCACGCAAAGTCACGCCCCATTCCGAGTCCGGTGGACGAAGTTGGCCAGCGCCTCCCCCCAAGGCTATAGCCCACCCGTTTTTTGGCCATTTTTCCGCTGGGGGGTTTGGGCGCGCCGAGCTTGGGGGGGTTATTTTTGGACGTGGCTGTGCCCGTAGCATATTTTTGGTACGTGGAGGCTGCTCACAAAGTCTCGCCCCATTCCGAGTCCGGCGGACGAAGTATGCCAGCCCCTCCCCCCAAGGCTATAGCCCACCCATTTTTTGGCAATTTTTCCGCTGGACGAACTTGGCGCCCCGGCCTTCGGGCGGTGATTTTTGGGTGCGGCTGTGCCCGCGGCCTATTTTTAGCACACGGAGGCCGCTCGCAAAGTCTCGCCCCATTCCGAGTCCGGCGGACGAAGTTGGCCAGCCCCTCCCCCCAAGGCTATAGCCCACCCGTTTTTTGGCCATTTTTCCGCTGGGGGGTTTGGGCGCGCCGACCTTCGGGAGGTTATTTGTGGGCGCGGCTGTGACCGCGGCCTATTTTTGGCATGCGTAGGCCGCACGCAAAGTCACGCCCCATTCCGAGTCCGGCGGACGAAGTTGGCCAGCGCCGCCCCCCAAGGCTATAGCCCACCCGTTTTTTGGCCATTTTTCCGTTGGGGGGTTTGGGCGCGCCGACCTTCATGGGGTTATTTTTGGGTGCGGCGCTGCCCGCGGAGGCCGCTCGCAAAGTCTCGCCCCATTCTGAGTCCGGCGGACGAAGTTGGCCAGCCCCTCCCCCCAAGGCTATAGCCCACCCGTTTTTTGGCCATTTTTCCGCTGGGGGTTGTGGGCGCGCCGACCTTCGGGTGGTTATTTTTGGGCACGGCTGTGCCCGCGGAGGCCGCTCGCAAAGTCTCGCCCCATTCCGAGTCCGGCGGACGAAGTTGGCCAGCCCCACCCCCCAAGGCTATAGCCCACCCGTTTTTGTGGCCTTTTTCCGCTGGACGAACTTGGCGTAGCGGCCTTCGGGCGGGTATTTTTGGGCGCGGCTGTGCCCACGGCCTATTTTTGGCACACGGAGGTGCCTCGCAACGTCTTGCGCCATTCCGAGTCCGCCGGACGAAGTTGGCCAGCCCCACCCCCAAGGCTATCGCCCACCCGTTTTTGTGGCCATTTGCCGCTGGACAAACTTAGCGCCGCGGCCGTCGGGCATGTATTTTTGGGTGCGGCCGTGTCCGCGGCCAACTTTTGGCACACGGAGGTGCCTTGCAAAGTCTCGCGCCATTCCGAGTCCGGCGGACGAAGTAGGCCAGCCCCACCCCCCAAGGCTATAGCCCACCCGTTTTTGTGGCCTTTTTCCACTGGACGAACTTGGCGCCGCGGCCTTCGGATGGGTATTTTTGTGCGCGGCTGCGCCCGCGGCCTATTTTTGGCACACGGAGGTGCCTCGTAAAGTCTCGCACCATTACGAGTCCGGCGGACGAAGTTGACCAGCCCCAGCCCCCAAGGCTATAGCCTACCCGTTTTTGTGGCCTTTTTCCGCTGGACGAACTTAGCGCCGCGGCCTTCGGGCGGGTATTTTTCGGCGCGGCCGTGTCCGCGGCCTATTTTTGGCACACGGAGGTGCCTCGTAAAGTCTTGCGCCATTCCAAGTCCCGCGGACGAAGATGGCCAGCCCCACCCCCCAAGGCTATAGCCCACCCGTTTTTGTGGCCTTTTTCCGCTGGACGAACTTGGCGCAGCGGCCTTCGGGCGGGTATTTTTGGGCGCGGCTGTGCCCACGGCCTATTTTTGGCACACGGAGGTGCCTCGCAACGTCTTGCGCCATTCCGAGTCCGCCGGACGAAGTTGGCCAGCCCCACCCCCAAGGCTATCGCCCACCCGTTTTTGTGGCCATTTGCCGCTGGACAAACTTAGCGCCGCGGCCGTCGGGCATGTATTTTTGGGTGCGGCCGTGTCCGCGGCCAACTTTTGGCACACGGAGGTGCCTTGCAAAGTCTCGCGCCCACAGCCTCTTTTTGGCACGCGGAGACCGCTCGCAAAGTCTCGCCTCATTCTGAGTCCGGCGGACGAATTTGGCCAGCCCCACCCCCCAAGGCTATAGCCCACCCGTTTTTTGGCCATTTTTCCGCTGGACGAACTTGCCGCCCCGGCCTTCGGGCAGTTATTTTTGGGCGCGGCTGTGCCCGCGGCATAGTTTTGACACGCGGAGGCCGCTCACAAAGTCTCACCCCATTCCGAGTCTGGACGATGTTGGCCAGCCCCTCCTCCCAAGGCTCTAGCCCACCCGTTTTTTGGCCATTTTTCCGCTGGACGAACTTGGCGCCCCGGCCTTCGGGCGGTTATTTTTGGGCGCGGCTGTGCCCGCTGCCTATTTTTGGCACGCGCATGCCGCTCGCAAAGTCTAACCCCATTCCGAGTCCGGCGGACGAAGTTGGCCAGCCCCTCCCCCCAAGGCTATAGCCCACACGTTTTTGGGCAATTTTTCCGCTGGACGAACTTGGCGCCCCGGCCTTCGGGCGGTTATTTTTGGGCGCGGCTGTGCCCGCTGCCTATTTTTCGCACGCGGAGGCCGCTCGCAAAGTCTCACCCCATTCCGAGTCCGGCGGACGAAGTAGGCCAGCCCCTCCCCCCAAGGCTATAGTCCACCCGTTTTTTGGCCATTTTTCCGCTGGGGGGTTTGGGCGCGCCGACCTTCGGGGGGTTATTTTTGGGCGCGGCTGTGCCCGCGACCTATTTTTGGCGCGCGGAGGCCGCTCGCCAAGTCTCGCCCCATTCCGAGTCCGGCGGACGAAGTTGGCCAGCCCCTCCCCCCAAGGCTATAGCCCACCCGTTTTTTGGCCATTTTTCCGATGGACGAACTTGGCGCCCCGGTCTTCGGGCGGTTATTTTTGGGCGCGGCTGTGCCCGCGGCCTATTTTTGGCACGCGGAGGCCACTCGCAATGTCTCGCCCCATTCCGAGTCCGGCAGACGAAGTTGGCCAGCCCCTCCCCCCAAGGCTATAGCCCACCCGTTTTTCGGCCATTTTTCCGCTGGGGGGTTTGGGCGCGCCGACCTTCGGGGGGTTATTTTTGGGCGCGGCTGTGCCCGCGGCCTATTTTTTGCACGAGGAGGCCGCTCGCAAAGTCTTGCCCCATTCCGAGTCCGGCGGACGAAGTTGGCCAGCCCCTCCCCCCAAGGCTATAGCCCACCCGTTTATTGGGCATTTTTCCGCTGGACGAACTCGGCGCCCCGGCCTTCGGGCGGTTATTTTTGGGCGCGGCTGTGCCCGTGGCCTATTTTTGGCACGTGGAGGCCGCTCACAAATTCTCGCCCCATTCCGAGTCCGGCGGACGAAGTGGGCAGCCCCTCCACCCAAGGCTATACCCCACCCGTTTTTTGGCCATTTTTCCGCTGGGGGGTTTGGGCGCGCCGGCCTTCGGGGGGTTATTTTTGGGTGCGGTTGTGCCCGCGGCCTATTTTTGGCACTCGGTGGCCGCTCGCAAAGTCTCGTCCCATTCCGAGTCCGGCGGATGAAGTTGGCCAGCCCCTCCCCCCAAGTCTATAGCCCACCCGTTTTTTGGCCATTTTTCCGCTGGACGAACTTGGCGCCCCGGTCTTCGGGAGGTTATTTTTGGGCGCGGCTGTGCCCACAGCCTCTTTTTGGCACGCGGAGACCGCTCGCAAAGTCTCGCCTCATTCTGAGTCCGGCGGACGAATTTGGCCAGGCCCACCCCCCAAGGCTATAGCCCACCCGTTTTTTGGCCATTTTTCCGCTGGACGAACTTGCCGCCCCGGCCTTCGGGCAGTTATTTTTGGGCGCGGCTGTGCCCGCGGCATAGTTTTGGCACGCAGAGGCCGCTCACAAAGTCTCACCCCATTCCGAGTCTGGCGGACGATGTTGGCCAGCCCCTCCCCCCAAGGCTCTAGCCCACCCGTTTTTTGGCCATTTTTCCGCTGGACGAACTTGGCGCCCCGGCCTTCGGGCGGTTATTTTTGGGCGCGGCTGTGCCCGCTGCCTATTATTGGCATGCGCATGCCGCTCGCAAAGTCTAACCCCATTCCGAGTCCGGCGGACGAAGTTGGCCAGCCCCTCCCCCCAAGGCTATAGCCCACACGTTTTTGGGCCATTTTTCCGCTGGACGAACTTGGCGCCCCGGCCTTCGGGCGGTTATTTTTGGGCGCGGCTGTGCCCGCTGCCTATTTTTCGCACGCGGAGGCCGCTCGCAAAGTCTCACCCCATTCCGAGTCCGGCGGACGAAGTAGGCCAGCCCCTCCCCCCAAGGCTATAGTCCACCCGTTTTTTGGCCATTTTTCCGCTGGGGGGTTTGGGCGCGCCGACCTTCGGGGGGTTATTTTTGGGCGCGGCTGTGCCCGCGGCCTATTTTTGTCATGCGGAGGCCGCTCACAAAGTCTCACCACATTCCGAGTCCGGCGGACGAAGTAGGCCAGCCCCTCCCCCCAAGGCTATAGCCCACCCGTTTTTTGGCCATTTTTCCGCTGCGGGGTTTGGGCGCGCTGACCTTCGGGGGGTTATTTTTGGACGCGGCTGTGCCCGCTGCCTATTTTTGTCACGCGGAGGCCGCTCGCAAAGTCTCGCCCCATTCCGAGTCCGGCGGACGAAGTGGGCCAGCTTCTCCCCCCAAGGCTATAGCCCACCCGTTTTTTGGCCATTTTTCCGCTGATCGAACTTGGCGCCCCGGCCTTCGGCCGGTTAATTTTGGTCGCGGCTGTGCCCACTGCCTATTTTTGGCACGCGGAGGCCGCTCGCAAAGTCTAGCCCCATTCCGAGTCCCTCCCCCCAAGGCTATAGCCCACCCGTTTTTTGGACATTTTTCCGCCGGTCGAACTTGGCGACCCGGCCTTCGGGCTGTTATTTTTGAGCTCGGCTGTGCCCATACCCTATTTTTGGCAAGCGGAGGCCGCTCGCAAAGTCTCGCCCCATTCCGAGTCCGGTGGATGAAGTTGGCCAGCCCCTCCCCCCAAGGCTATAGCCCACCCGTTTTTTGTCCATTTTTCCGCTGGACGAACTTGGCGCCCCGGTCTTCGGGAGGTTATTTTTGGGCGCGGCTGTGCCCACAGCCTCTTTTTGGCACGCGGAGGCCGCTCGCAAAGTCTCGTCCCATTCTGAGTCCGGCGGACGAAGTTGGCCAGCCCCTCCCCCCAAGGCTATAGCCCACCCGTTTTTTCGCCATTTTTCTGCTGGACGAACTTGCCGCCCCGGCCTTCGGGCAGTTATTTTTGGGCGCGGCTTTTCCCGCGGCATATTCTTGGCTCGCGGAGGCCGCTCGCAAAGTCTAACCCCATTCCGAGTCCGGCGGACGAAGTTGGCCAGCCCCTCCCCCCAAGGCTATATCCCACCCGTTTTTGGGCCATTTTTCCGCTGGTCGAACTTGGCGCCCTGGCCTTCGGGCGGTTAATTTTGGGCGCGGCTGTGCCCACTGCCTATTTTTAGCACGCGAAGGCCGCTCGCAAAGTCTCGCCCCATTCTGAGTCCGGGGGACGAAGTTGGCCAGCTCCTCCCCCCAAGGCTATAACCCACCCGTTTTTTGGACATTTTTCCGCCGGACGAACTTGGCGACCCGGTCTTCGGGAGGTTATTTTTGGGCGCGGCTGTGCCCACAGCCTCTTTTTGGCATGCGGAGGCCGCTCGCAAAGTCTCGTCCCATTCTGAGTCCGGCGGACGAAGTTGGCCAGCCCCTCCCCCCAAGGCTATAGCCCACCCGTTTTTTCGCCATTTTTCCGCTGGACGAACTTGCCGCCCCGGCCTTCGGGCAGTTATTTTTGGGCGCGGCTGTGCCCGCGGCATATTTTTAGCACGCGGAGGCCGCTCGCAAAGTCTTGCCCAATTCCAAATCCGGCGGACGAAGTTTGCCAGCCCCTCCCCCCAAGGCTATAGCCCACCCGTTTTTCGGCCATTTTTCCGCTGGGGAGTTTGGGCGCGCCGACCTTTGGGGGGTTATTTTTGGGCGCGGCTGTGCCCAAGGCCTATTTTTGGCACGCGGAGGCCGTTCGCAAAGTCTCGCCCCATTCCGAGTCCGGCGGACGAAGTTGGCCAGCCCCTCCCCCCAAGGCTATAGCCCACCCGTTTTTTGGCCATTTTTCCGCTGGGGGGTTTGGGCGCGCCGACCTTGGGGGGGTTATTTTTGGGCGCGCCTGTGCGCGCGGCCTATTTTTTGTACGCGGAGGCCGCTCGCAAAGTCTCTCCCCATTCCGAGTCCGGCGGACGAAGTTGGCCAGCCCCTCCCCCCAAGGCTATAGCCCACCCGTTTTTGGGCCATTTTTCCGCTGGACGAACTTGGCGCCCCGGCCTTCGGGCGGTTATTTTTGGGCGCGACTGTGCCCGCGGCCTATTTTTGGCACGCTGAGGCCGCTCGCAAAGTCTCGCCCCATTCCGAGTCCGGCGGACAAAGTTGGCCAGCCCCTTCCCCAAAGGATATAGCCCACCCGTTTTTTGGCCATTTTTCCGCTGGATGAACTTGGCGCCCCGGCCTTCGGGCAGTTATTTTTGGGCGCGACTGTGCCCGCGGCCTATATTTGGCGCACGGAGGCCACTCGCAAAGTCTCGCCCCATTCCTAGCCCGGCGGACGAAGTTGGCCAGCCCCTTCCCCCAAGGCTATAGCCCACCCTATTTTTGGCCATTTTTCCGCTGGGGGGTTTGGGCGTGCCGACCATCGGGGGGTTATTTTAGGGCGCGGCTGTACCCGCGGCCTATTTTTGGCACGCGGAGGCCGCTCGCAAAGTCTCACCCCATTCCGAGTCCGGCGGACAAAGTTGGCCAGCCCCTCCCCCCAAGGCTATAGCCCTCCAGTTTATTGGCCATTTTTACGCTGGGGGGTTTGGGCGCGCCGACCTTCGGGCGGTTATTTTTGGGCGCGGCTGTGCCCGCGGCCTATATTTGGCACACGGAGGCCGCTCGCAAAGTCTCGCCCCATTCCGAGTCCGGCGGACGAAGTGGGCCAGCCCCTCCCCCCAAGGCTATAGCCCACCCGTTTCTTGGCCATTTTTCCGCTGGGGGGTTTGGGCGCGCCGACCTTTGGGGGGTTATTTTTGGGCGCGGCTGTGCCCGCGGCCTATTTTTGGCACGCTGAGGCCGCTCGCAAAGTCTCACCCCATTCCGAGTCCGGCGGACAAAGTTGGCCAGCCCCTCCCCCAAAGGATATAGCCCACCCGTTTTTTGGCCATTTTTCCGCTGGACGAACTTGGCGCCCCGGCCTTCGGGCGGTTATTTTTGGGCGTGGCTGTGCCCGCGGCCTATTTTTGCCACGCGGAGGCCGCTCGCAAAGCCTCGTCCCATTCCGTGTCCGGCGGACGAAGTTGGCCAGCCGCTCCCCCCAAGTCTATAGCCGACCCGTTTTTTGGCCATTTTTCCGCTGGGGGGTTTGGGTGCAACCGACCTTCGGGGGGTTATTTTTGGGCGCGGCTGTGCCCGCGGCCTATTTTTGGCACGCTGAGGCCGCTCGCAAAGTCTCGCCCCATTCCGAGTCCGGCAGACAAAGTTGGCCAGCCCCTCCCCCCAAGGATATAGCCCACCCGTTTTTTGGCCATTTTTCCGCAGGACGAACTTGGCGCCCCGGCCTTCGGGCGGTTATTTTTGGGCGCGGCTGTGCCCGCGGCCTATTTTTGGTACGCGGAGCCCACTCGCAATGTCTCGCCCCATTCCGAGTCCGGCGGACTAAGTGGGCCAGCCCCTCCCCCCAAGGCTATAGCCCTTCCGTTTTTTGGCCATTTTTCCGCAGGACGAACTTGGCGCCCCGGCCTTCGGGCGGTTATTTTTGGACGCGGCTGTGCCCGCGGCCTATTTTTAGCACGCGGAGACCGCTCGCAAAGTCTCGCCCCATTCCGAGTCCGGCGGACGAAGTTGGCCATCCCCTCCCCCCAAGGCTATAGCCCACCCGTTTTTTGGCCATTTTTCCGCTGGGGGGTTTGGGCGCAACGACCTTCGGGGTGTTTTTTTTGGGCATGGCTGTGCCCGCGGCCTATTTTTGGCACGCGGAGGCCGTTCGCAAAGTCTCGCCCCATTCCGAGTCCGGCGGACGAAGTGGGCCAGCCCCTCCCCCCAAGGCTATAGCCCACCCGTTTTTTGGCCATTTTTCCGCTGGACGAACTTGGCGTCCCGGCCTTCGGGTGGTTATTTTTGGGTGCGGCTGTGCCCACGGCGTATTTTTAGCACGTGGAGGCCGCTCGCAAAGTCTCACCCCATTCCGAGTCCGGCGGACGAAGTTGGCCAGCCCCTCCCCCCAAGGCTATAGCCCACCCGTTTTTTGGCCATTTTTCCGCTGGTGGGTTTGGGCGCAACGACCTTCGGGGGGTTATTTTTGGGCATGCCTGTGCCCGCGGCCTATTGTTCGCACGCGGAGGCCGTTCGCAAATTCTCGCCCCATTCCGAGTCCGGCGGACGAAGTTGGCCAGCCCCTCCCCCAAAGGATATAGCCCACCTGTTTTTTGGCCATTTTTCCGCTGGACGAACTTGGCGCCCCGGCCTTCGGGCGGTTATTTATGGGCGCGGCTGTGCCCGCGGCCTATTTTTCCAACGCGGAGGCCGCTCGCAAAGTCTCGCCCCATTCCGAGTCCGGCGGACGAAGTTGGCCAGCCCCTCCCCCCAAGTCTATAGCCCACCCGTTTTTTGGCCATTTTTCCGCTGGGGGGTTTGGGCGCGCCGACCTTGGGGGGATTATTTTTGGGCGCGGCTGTGCCCGCGGCCTATTTTTGGCATGCTGAGGCCGCTCGGAAAGTCTCGCCCCATTCCGAGTCCGGCAGACAAAGTTGGCCAGCCCCTCCCCCCAAGGATATAGCCCACCCGTTTTTTGGCCATTTTTCCGCAGGACGAACTTGGCGCCCCGGCCTTCGGGCGGTTATTTTTGGGCGCGGCTGTGCCCGCGGCCTATTTTTGGTACGCGGAGGCCACTCGCAAAGTCTCGCCCCATTCCGAGTCCGGCGGACTAAGTGGGCCAGCCCCTCCCCCCAAGGCTATAGCGCTCCAGTTTATTGGCCATTTTTACGCTGGGGGGTTTGGGCGCGCCGACCTTCGGGCGGTTATTTTTGGGCGCGGCTGTGCCGCATGCCTATTTTTGGCACGCGGAGGCCACTCGCAAAGTCTCGCCCCATTCCGAGTCCGGCGGACGAAGTGGGCCAGCCCCTCCCCCCAAGGCTATAGCCCACCCGTTTCTTGGCCATTTTTCCGCTGGGGGGTTTGGGCGCGCCGACCTTTGGGGGGTTATTTTTGGGCGCGGCTGTGCCCGCGGCCTATATTTGGCACACGGAGGCCGCTCGCAAAGTCTCGCCCCATTCCGAGTCCGGCGGACAAAGTTGGCCAGCCCCTCCCCCAAAGGATATAGCCCACCCGTTTTTTGGCCATTTTTCCGCTGGATGAACTTGGCGCCCCGGCCTTCGGGCAGTTATTTTTGGGCGCGACTGTGCCCGCGGCCTATATTTGGCGCACGGAGGCCACTCGCAAAGTCTCGCCCCATTCCTAGCCCGGCGGACGAAGTTGGCCAGCCCCTTCCCCCAAGGCTATAGCCCACCCTATTTTTGGCCATTTTTCCGCTGGGGGGTTTGGGCGCGCCGACCTTCGGGGGGTTATTTTTGGACGCGGCTGTGCACTCGGCCTATTTTTGGCACTCGGTGGCCGCTCGCAAAGTCTCGCCCCATTCCAAGTCTGGCGGATGAAGTTGGCCAGCCCCTCCCCCAAGGATATAGCCCACCCATTTTTTGGCCATTTTTCCGCTGGACGAACTTGGCGCCCCGGTCTTCGGGAGGTTATTTTTGGGCGCGGCTGTGCCCACAGCCTCTTTTTGGCACGCGGAGACCGCTCGCAAAGTCTCGCCTCATTCTGAGTCCGGCGGACGAATTTGGCCAGCCCCACCCCCCAAGGCTATAGCCCACCCGTTTTTTGGCCATTTTTCCGCTGGACGAACTTGCCGCCCCGGCCTTCGGGCAGTTATTTTTGGGCGCGGCTGTGCCCGCGGCATAGTTTTGGCACGCAGAGGCCGCTCACAAAGTCTCACCCCATTCCGAGTCTGGCGGACGATGTTGGCCAGCCCCTCCCCCCAGGGCTCTAGCCCACCCGTTTTTTGGCCATTTTTCCGCTGGACGAACTTGGCGCCCCGGCCTTCAGGCAGTTATTTTTGGGCGCGGCTGTGCCCGCTGCCTATTTTTGGCACGCGCATGCCGTTCGCAAAGTCTAACCCCATTCCGAGTCCGGCGGACGAAGTTGGCCAGCCCCTCCCCCCAAGGCTATAGCCCACACGTTTTTCGGCCATTTTTCCGCTGGACGAACTTGGCGCCCCGGCCTTCGGGCGGTTATTTTTGGGCGCGGCTGTGCCCGCTGCCTATTTTTCGCACGCGGAGGCCGCTCGCAAAGTCTCACCCCATTCCGAGTCCGGCGGACGAAGTAGGCCAGCCCCTCCCCCCAAGGCTATAGTCCACCCGTTTTTTGGCCATTTTTCCGCTGGGCGGTTTGGGCGCGCCGACCTTCGGGGGGTTATTTTTGGGCGCGGCTGTGCCCGCGGCCTATTTTTGTCACGCGGAGGCCGCTCGCAAAGTCTCACCACATTCCGAGTCCGGCGGACGAAGTAGGCCAGCCCCTCCCCCCAAGGCTATAGCCCACCCGTTTTTTGGCCATTTTTCCGATGGGGGGTTTGGGCGCGCCGACCTTCGGGGGGTTATTTTTGGACGCGGCTGTGCCCGCTGCCTATTTTTGTCACGCGGAGGCCGCTCGCAAAGTCGCGCCCCATTCCGTGCCCGGCGGACGAAGTGGGCCAGCTTCTCCCCCCAAGGCTATAGCCCACCCGTTTTTTGGCCATTTTTCCGCTGGTCGAACTTGGCGCCCCGGCCTTCGGCCGGTTAATTTTGGTCGCGGCTGTGCCCACTGCCTATTTTTGGCACGCGGAGGCCGCTCGCAAAGTCTAGCCCCATTCTGAGTCCGGCGGACGAAGTTGGCCAGCCCCTCCCCCCAAGGCTATAGCCCACCCGTTTTTTCGCCATTTTTCCGCTGGACGAACTTGCCGCCCCGGCCATCGGGCAGTTATTTTTGGGCGCGGCTGTGCCCGTGGAATATTTTTGGCACGCGGAGGGCGCTCGCAAAGTCTAACCCCATTCCGAGTCCGGCGGACGAAGTTGGCCAGCCCCTCCCCCCAAGGCTATAGCCCACCCGTTTTTGGGCCATTTTTCCGCAGGTCGAACTTGGTGCCCCGGCCTTCGGGCGGTTAATTTTGGGCGCGGCTGTGCCCACTGCCTATTTTTGGCACGCGGAGGCCGCTCGCAAAGTCTCGCCCCATTCTGAGTCCGGCGGACGAAGTTTGCCAGCCCCTCCCCCCAAGGCTATAGCCCACCCATTTTTTGGCCATTTTTCCGCCGGTCGAACTTGGCGCACCGGCCTTCGGGATGTTATTTTTGGGCGCGGCTGTGCCCGCACCCTATTTTTTACACGCGGAGGCTGCTCGCAAAGTCTCGCCCCATTCCGAGTCCGGCGGACGAAGTTGGCCAGCCCCTCCCCCCAAGGCTATAGCCCACCCGTTTTTTGGACATTTTTCCGCCGGTCGAACTTGGCGACCCGGCCTTCGGGCTGTTATTTTTGAGCACGGCTGTGCCCGTACCCTATTTTTCGCAAGCGGAGGCCGCTCGCAAAGTCTCGCCCCATTCCCAGTCCGGCGGATGAAGTTGGCCAGCCCCTCCCCCCAAGGCTATAGCCCACCCGTTTTTTGTCCATTTTTCCGCTGGACGAACTTGGCGCCCCGGTCTTCGGGAGGTTATTTTTGGGCGCGGCTGTGCCCACAGCCTCTTTTTGGCACGCGGAGGCCGCTCGCAAAATCTCGTCCCATTCTGAGTCCGGCGGACGAAGTTGGCCAGCCCCTCCCCCCAAGGCTATAGCCCACCCGTTTTTTCGCCATTTTTCTGCTGGACGAACTTGCCGCCCCGGCCTTCGGGCAGTTATTTTTGGGCGCGGCTGTGCCCGCGGCATATTTTTAGCACGCGGAGGCCGCTCGCAAAGTCTAACCCCATTCCGAGTCCGGCGGACGAAGTTGGCCAGCCCCTCCCCCCAAGGCTATAGCCCACCCGTTTTTGGGCCATTTTTCCGCTGGTCGAACTTGGCGCCCTGGCCTTCGGGCGGTTAATTTTGGGCGCGGCTGTGCCCACTGCCTATTTTTGGCACGCGGAGGCCACTCGCAAAGTCTCGCCCCATTCTGAGTCCGGGGGACGAAGTTGGCCAGCCCCTCCCCCCAAGGCTATAGCCCACCCGTTTTTTGGCCATTTTTCCGCCGGACGAACTTGGCGACCCGGTCTTCGGGAGGTTATTTTTGGGCGCGGCTGTGCCCACAGCCTCTTTTTGGCATGCGGAGGCCGCTCGCAAAGTCTCGTCCCATTCTGAGTCCGGCGGACGAAGTTGGCCAGCCCCTCCCCCCAAGGCTATAGCCCACCCGTTTTTTCGCCATTTTTCCGCTAGACGAACTTGCCGCCCCGGCCTTCGGGCAGTTATTTTTGGGCGCGGCTGTGCCCGCGGCATATTTTTAGCACGCGGAGGCCGCTCGCAAAGTCTTGCCCGATTCCGAATCCGGCGGACGAAGTTGGCCAGCCCCTCCCCCCAAGGCTATAGCCCACCCGTTTTTCGGCCATTTTTCCGCTGGGGAGTTTGGGCGCGCCGACCTTCGGGGGGTTATTTTTGGGCGCGGCTGTGCCCAAGGCCTATTTTTGGCACGCGGAGGCCGCTCGCAAAGTCTCGCCCCATTCCGAGTCCGGCGGACGAAGTTGGCCAGCCCCTCCCCCCAAGGCTATAGCCCACCCGTTTTTTGGCCATTTTTCCGCTGGGGGGTTTGGGCGCGCCGACCTTGGGGGGGTTATTTTTTGGGCGCGCCTGTGCGCGCGGCCTATTTTTTGTACGCGGAGGCCGCTCGCAAAGTCTCTCCCCATTCCGAGTCCGGCGGACGGAGTTGGCCAGCCCCTCCCCCCAAGGCTATAGCCCACCCGTTTTTGGGCCATTTTTCCGCTGGACGAACTTGGCGCCCCGGCCTTCGGGCGGTTATTTTTGGGCGCGGCTGTGCCCGCTGCCTATTTTTCGCACGCGGAGACCGCTCGCAAAGTCTCACCCCATTCCGAGTCCGGCGGACGAAGTAGGCCAGCCCCTCCCCCCAAGGCTATAGCCCACCCGTTTTTTGGCCATTTTTCCGCTGGGTGGTTTGGGCGCGCCGACCTTCGGGGGATTATTTTTGAGCGTGGCTGTGCCCGCGGCCTATTTATGACACGCGGAGGCCACTCACAAATTCTCGCCCCATTCCGAGTCCGGCGGACGAAGTTGGCCAGCCCCTCCCCACAAGGCTATAGCCCACCCGTTTTTTGGCCATTTTTCCGCTGGTCAAACTTAGCGCCCCGGCCTTCGGGCGGTTAATTTTGGGTGCAGCTGTGCCCACTGCCTATTTTTGGCACACGGAGGCCGCTCGCAAAGTCTCGCCCCATTCCGAGTCCGGCGGATGAAGTTGGCCAGCCCCTCCCCCCAAGGCTATAGCCCACCCGTTTTTTGGCCATTTTTCCGCTGGACGAACTTGGCGCCCCGGTCTTCGGGAGGTTATTTTTGGGTGCGGCTGTGCCCACAGCCTCTTTTTGGCACGCGGAGGCCGCTCGCAAAGTCTCGTCCCATTCTGAGTCCGGCGGACGAAGTTGGCCAGCCCCTCCCCCCAAGGCTATAGCGCACCCGTTTTTTCGCCATTTTTCTGCTGGACGAACTTGCCGCCCCGGCCTTCGGGCAGTTATTTTTGAGCGCGGCTGTGCCCGCGGCATATTTTTGGCACGCGGAGGCCGCTCACAAAGTCTAACCCCATTCCGAGTCCGGCGGACGAAGTTGGCCAGCCCCTCCCCCCAAGGCTATAGCCCACCCGTTTTTGGGCCATTTTTCCGCTGGTCGAACTTGGTGCCCTGGCCTTCGGGCGGTTAATTTTGGGCGCGGCTGTGCCCACTGCCTATTTTTGGCACGCGGAGGCCGCTCGCAAAGTCTCGCCCCATTCTGAGTCCGGCGGACGAAGTTGGCCAGCCCCTCCCCCCAAGGCTATAGCCCACCCGTTTTTTGGCCATTTTTCCGCCGGACGAACTTGGCGACCCGGTCTTCGGGAGGTTATTTTTGGGCGCGGCTGTGCCCACAGCCTCTTTTTGGCATGCGGAGGCCGCTCGCAAAGTCTCGTCCCATTCTGTGTCCGGCGGACGAAGTTGGCCAGCCCCTCCCCCCAAGGCTATAGCCCACCCGTTTTTTTGCCATTTTTCTGCTGGACGAACTTGCCGCCCCGGCCTTCGGGCAGTTATTTTTGGGCGCGGCTGTGCCCGCGGCATATTTTTAGCACGCGGAGGCCGCTCGCAAAGTCTCGCCCAATTCCGAATCCGGCGGACGAAGTCGGCCAGCCCCTCCCCCCAAGGCTATAGCCCACCCGTTTTTCGGCTATTTTTCCGCTGGGGAGTTTGGGCGCGCCGACCTTCGGGGGGTTATTTTTGGGCGCGGCTGTGCCCAAGGCCTATTTTTGGCACGCGGAGGCCGCTCGCAAAGTCTCGCCCCATTCTGAGTCCGGCGGACGAAGTTGGCCAGCCCCTCCCCCCAAGGCTATAGCCCACCCGTTTTTTGGCCATTTTTCCGCTGGGGGTTTTGGGCGCGCCGACCTTCGGGGGATTATTTTTGGGCGCGCCTGTGCGCGCGGCCTATTTTTTGTACGCGGAGGCCGCTCGCAAAGTCTCTCCCCATTCCGAGTCCGGCGGACGAAGTGGGCCAGCCCCTCCCCCCAAGGCTATAGCCCACCCGTTTTTGGGCCATTTTTCCGCTGGACGAACATGGCGCCCCGGCCTTCGGGCGGTTATTTTTGGGTACGGCTGTGCCCGCTACGTATTTTTGGCTCGCGGAGGCCACTCGCAAAGTCTCACCCCATTCCGAGTCCGGCGGACGAGGTTGGCCAGCCCCTCCCCCAAAGGCTATAGCCCACCCGTTTTTTGGCCATTTTTCCGCTGGGGGGTTTGGGCGCGCCGACCGTTGGGGGGTTATTATTGGGCGCGGCTGTGCCCGCGGCCTATTTTTGGTACGCGGAGGCCGCTCGCAATGTCTCGCCCAATTCCGAGTCCGGCGGACGAAGTTGGCCAACCCCTCCCCCCAAGGCTATAGCCCACCCGTTTTTTGGCCATTTTTCCGCTGGACGAACTTGGCGCCCCGGCCTTCGGGTGGTTATTTTTGGGTGCGGCTGTGCCCGCAGCGTATTTTTGGCTCGCGGAGGCCACTCGCAAAGTCTCACCCCATTCCGAGTCCGGCGGACGAAGTTGGCCAGCCCCTCCCCCAAAGGCTATAGCCCACCCGTTTTTTGGCCATTTTTCCGCTGGGGGGTTTGGGCGCGCCGACCGTCGGGTGGTTATTATTGGGCGCGGCTGTACCCGCGGCCTATTTTTGGTACGCGGAGGCCGCTCGCAATGTCTCGCCCAATTCCGAGTCCGGCGGACGAAGTTGGCCAGCCCCTCCCCCCAAGGCTATAGCCCACCCGTTTTTTGGCCATTTTTCCGCTGGACGAACTTGGCGGCCCGGCCTTCGGGTGGTTATTTTTGGGCGCGGCTGTGCCCGCGGCCTATTTTTGTCATGCGGAGGCCGCTCGTAAAGTCTCACCCCATTCCCAGTCCGGCGGACGAAGTTGGCCAGCCCCTCCCCCCAAGGCTATAGCCCATCCGTTTTTTGGCTATTTCTCTGCTGGGGGGTTTGGGCGCGCCGACCTTCGGCGGGTTATTTTTGGGCACGGCTGTGCCCGCGGCCTATTTTTGGCACGCGGAGGCCGCTCGCAAAGTCTCGGCCCGTTCCTAGTCCGGCGGATGAAGTTGGCCAGCCCCTCCAACCAAGGCTATAGCCCACCCGTTTTTTGGCCATTTTTCCGCAGGGGGGTTTGGGCGCGTCGACCTTCGAGGGATTATTTTTGGGCGCGGCTGTGCCCGCGGCCTATTTTTGGCACGCGGAGGCAGCTCGTACAATTTCGCCCCATTCCGAGTCCGGCGGACGAAGTTGGGCAGCCCCTCCCCCCAAGGCTATAGCCCACCCGTTTTTTGGCCATTTTTCCGCTGGACGAACTTGGCGCCCCGGCCTTCGGGTGGTTATTTTTGGGTGCGGCTGTGCCCACAGCGTATTTTTGGCTCGCGGAGGCCACTCGCAAAGTCTCACCCCATTCCGAGTCCGGCGGATGAAGTTGGCCAGCCCCTCCCCCAAAGGCTATAGCCCACCCGTTTTTTGGCCATTTTTCCGCTGGGGGTTTTGGGCGCGCCGACCGTCGGGGGGTTATTATTGGGCGCGGCTGTGCCCGCGGCCTATTTTTGGTACGCGGAGGCCGCTCACAATGTCTCGCCCAATTCCGAGTCCGGCGGACGAAATTGGCCAGCCCCACCCCCCAAGGCTGTAGCTCACCCGTTTTTGTGGCCTTTTTCCCCTGGACGAACTTGGCGCCTCGGCCTTCGGACGGGTATTTTTGGGCGCGGCTGTGCCCGTGGCCTATTTTTGGCATACGGAAGTGCCTCGCAAAGTCTCGCGCCAATACGAGTTTGGCGGACGAAGTGGGCCAGCCCCACCCCCCAAGGCTATAGCCCACCCGTTTTTGTGGCCTTTTTCCCCTGGACGAACTTGGCGCCCCCCCCCCCTTCGTGCAGGTATTTTTGGGCGCGGCTGTGTCCGCGGCCTATTTTTAGCACACGGAGGTACCTCGCAAAGTCTCGAGCCATTCAGAGTCCGGCGGACGAAGTAGGCCAGCCCCACCCCCCAAGGCTAGAGCCCACCCGTTTTAGTGGCCTTTTTCCGCTGGACGAACTTGGCGCCCCGGCCTTCGGGCGGGTATTTTTGGGCGCGTCTGTGCCCGCGGCCTATTTTTGGCACACGGAGGTGCCTCGCAAAGTTTCGCGCCATTCAGAGTCCGGCGGACGAAGTAGGCCAGCCCCACCCCCCAAGGCTAGAGCCCACCCGTTTTAGTGGCCTTTTTCCGCTGGACGAACTTGGCGCCCCGGCCTTCGGGTGGGTATTTTTGGGTGCGTCTGTGCCCGCGGCCTATTTTTGGCACACGGAGGCGCCTCGCAAAGTCTCATGCCATTCCGAGTCCGGCGGACGAAGTGGGCCAGCCCCACCCCCCAAGGCTATAGCCCACCCGTTTTTGTGGCCTTTTTCCGCTGGACGAAATTGGCGCCCCAGCCTTCGGGCGGGTATTTTTCGGCGCGGCTGTGTCCTCGGCCTATTTTTGGCACACGGAGGCACCTCGCAATGTCTCGCGCAATTCCGAGTCCGGCGGACGAAGTTGGCCAGCCCCTCCCCCCAAGGCTATAGCCCACCCGTTTTTTGGCCATTTTTCCGCTGGACGAACTTGGCGCCCCGGCCTTCGGGCAGGTATTTTTGGACGCGGCTGAGCCCATGGCCTATTTTTGGCACACGGAGGCGCCTCGCAAAGTCTCCCGCCATTCCAAGTCCGGCGGACGAACTTGGCCAGCCCCACCCCCAAAGCTATAGCCCACCCGTTTTTGTGGCCTTTTTCCGCAGGACGAACTTGGTGCCCCGGCCTTCGGGCGGGTATTTTTGGGGGCGGCTGTGCCCGCGGCCAAATATTGCTGCACGGAGTCGCCTCGCAAAGTCTCATGCCATTCCGAGTCTGGCGGACGAGTTGGCCCGCCCCACCCCCAAGGCTATAGCCCACCCGTTTTTGTGGCCTTTTTCCGCTGGACGAACTTGGCGCCCCGGCCTTCGGGCGGGTATTTTTGGGGGCGGCTGTGCCAGCGGCCTATTTTTGGCATACGGAAGAGCCTCGCAAAGTCTCGCGCCACTCCGAGTCCGGCGGACGAAGTTGGCCAGCCCCACCCCCCAAGGCTATAGCCCACCCGTTTTGTGGCCTTTTTCCTTGGGACGAACTTGGCGCCCGGGCCTTGGGGGGGGTATTTTGGGGGCGGCTGTGTCAGCGGCCTATTTTTGGTACACGGATGTGCCTCGCAAAGTCTCGCGCCACTCCGAGTCCGGCGGACGAAGTTTGCCAGCCCCACCCCCCAAGGCTATAGCCCACCCGTTTTTGTGGCCTTTTTCCGCTGGACGAACTTGGCGCCCCAGCCTTCAGGCACGTATTTTTGGCGCGGCTGTGCCCGCGGCCTATTTTTGGCACACGGAGGCGCCTCGCAAAGTCTCGCGCCATTCCGAGTCCGGCGGACGAAGTTGGCCAGCCCCCCCCCCCAAGGCTGTAGCCCCCCCGGTGTTGTGGCCTTTTTCCGCTGGACGAACTTGGCGCCCCGGCCGTCGGGGGGGTATTTTTGGGCGCGGCTGTGCCCGCAGCCAATTATTGCCACACGGAGTCGCCTCGCAAAGTCTCGCGCCATTCCGAGTCGGCGGACGAAGTTGGCCAGACCCACCCCCAATGGCTAAAGCCAACCGGTTTTTTGGGCTTTTTCCGCTGGACGAACTTGGCGCCCCGGCCTTCGGGCGGGTATTTTTGGGGGCGGCTGTGCCAGCGGCCTATTTTTGGCATACGGAAGAGCCTCGCAAAGTCTCGCGCCACTCCGAGTCCGGCGGACGAAGTTGGCCAGCCCCACCCCCCAAGGCTATAGCCCACCCGTTTTTGTGGCCTTTTTCCGCAGGACGAACTTGGCGCCCCGGCCTTCGGGCGGGTATTTCTGGCGCGGCTGTGTCCGCGGCCTATTTTTGGCACACGGAGGTGCCTCGCAAAGTCTCGCGCCACTCCGAGTCCGGCGGACGAAGTTTGCCAGCCCCACCCCCCAAGGCTATAGCCCACCCGTTTTTGTGGCCTTTTTCCGCTGGACGAACTTGGCGCCCCAGCCTTCAGGCACGTATTTTTGGGCGCGGCTGTGCCCGCGGCCAATTTTTGGCACACGGAGGCGCCTCGCAAAGTCTCACGCCATTCCGAGTCCGGCGGACGAAGTTGGCCAGCCCCACCCCCCAAGGCTATAGCCCACCCGTTTTTGTGGCCTTTTTCCGCAGGACGAACTAGGCGCCCCGGCCTTCGGGCGGGTATTTTTGGGTGCGGCTGTGTCCGCGGCCTATTTTTGGCACAGGGAGGTGCCTCGCAAAG
>JAUJEF010000404.1:0-26056 GCA_030444885.1 Citrus sp. QX-2021 | reverse complement strand
CGGGCACAGCCGCGCCCAAAAATAGCCGCCCGAAGGCCGGGGCGCCAAGTTCGTCCAGCGGAAAAATGGCCAAAAAACGGATGGGCTATAGCCTTGAGGGGAGGGGCTGGGCAACTTCGTTCGCCGGACTCGGAATGGGGCGAGACTTTGCGAACGGCCTCCGCGTGCCAAAAATAGGCCGTGGGCACAGCCACACCCAAAAATAACCGCCCGAAGGCTGGGGCGCCAAGTTCGTCCAGCGGAAAAATGGCCAAAAAACGGGTGGGGCTATAGCCTTGGGGGGAGGGGCTGGCCGACTTCGTCCACCGGACTCGGAATGGGGCGAGACTTTGCCAGCGGCCTCCGCGTGCCAAAAATTGGCCGCGGGCACGGCCGCACCCAAAAATAGCCGCCCGAAGGCCGGGGCGCCAAGTTCGTCCAGTGGAAAAATGGCCAAAAAATGGGTGGGCTATAGCCATGGGGGGAGGGGCTGGCCAACGTCGTCCGCCGGACTCGGAATGGGGCGAGACATTGAGAGCGGCCTCCGCGTGCCAAAAATAGGCCGCGGGCACAGCCGCACCCAAAAATAACCCCCCCAAGGTTGGCGCGCCCAAACCCCCCAGCGGAAAAATGGCCAAAAAACGGGTGGGCTATAGCCTTGGGGGGAGGGGCTGGCCGACTTCGTCCGCCGGACTCGGAATGGGGCGAGACTTTGCCAGCGGCCTCCGCGTGCCAAAAATAGGCCCCGGGCACAGCCGCGCCCAAAAATAACCGCCCAAAGGCCGGGGCGCCAAGTTCGTCCAGCGGAAAAATGGCCAAAAAACGGGTGGGCTATAGCCTTGGGGGGAGGGGCTGGCCAACTTCGTCCGCCGGACTCGGAATGGGTTGAGACTTTGCGAGCGGCCTCCGCGTGCCAAAAATAGGACGCGGGCATAGCCGCGCCCAAAAATAACCGCCCGAAGGCCAGGGCGCCAAGTTCGTCCAGCGGAAAAATGGCCAAAAAACGGGTGATCTATAGCCACGGGGGGAGGGGCTGGCCAACGTCGTCCGCCGGACTCGGAATGGGGTGAGACTTTGCGAACGGCCTCCGCGTGCCAAAAATAGGCCGTGGGTACAGCCGCGCCCAAAAATAAGCGCCCGAAGGCTGGGCGCCAAGTTCGTCCAGCGGAAAAATGGCCAAAAAACGGGTGGGCTATAGCTTTGGGGGGAGGGGCTGGCCCACTTCGTCCGCCGGACTCGGAATGGGTCGAGATTTTGCGAGCGGCCTCCGCGGGCTAAAAATAGGCCGCGGGCACAGCTGCGCCCAAAAATAACCGCCCGAAGGCCGGGGCGCTAAGTTCGTCCAGCGGAAAAATGGCAAAAAACGGGTGGGCTATAGCCTTGGGGGGAGGGGCTGGCCAACGTCGTCCGCCAGACTCGGAATGGGGTGAGACTTTGCGATCGGCCTTCGCGTGCCAAAAATAGGCCGCGGGCACAGCCGCGCCCAAAAATAACCACCCAAAGGCCGGGACGCCAAGTTCGTCCAGCGGAAAAATGGCCAAAAAACGGGTGGGCTATAGCCATGGGAGGAGGGGCTGGCCAACGTCGTCCGCCGGACTCAGAATGGGGCGAGACTTTGCGAGCGGCCTCCGCGTGCCAAAAATAGGCCGCGGGCACAGCCGCGCACAAAAATAACTGCCCGAAGGCTGGGGTGCCAAGTTCGTCCAGCAGAAAAATGGCCAAAAAACGGGTGCGCTATAGCCTTGGGGGGAGGGGCTGGCCAACTTCGTCCGCCGGATTCGGAATGGGGCGAGACTTTGCGAGCAGCCTCCGCGGGCTAAAAATACGCCGCGGTCACAGCTGCGCCCAAAAATAACCGCTCGAAGGCCGGGGCGCCAAGTTCGTCCATCGGAAAAATGGCCAAAAAACGGGTGGGCTATAGCCATGGGGGGATGGGCTGGCCAACGTCGTCCGCCGGACTCGGAATGGGGCGAGACTTTGCGAGCGGCCTCCGCGTGCCAAAAATAGGCCGCGGGCACAGCCGCACCCAAAAATAACCCCCCGAAGGTCGGCGCGCCCAAACCCCCCAGCGGAAAAATGGCCAAAAAATGGGTGGGCTATAGCCTTGGGGGGAGGGGCTGGCCAACTTCGTCCGCCCGACTAGGAATGGGGCGAGACTTTACGAGCTGCCTCCGCGGGCTAAAAATAGTCCGCGGGCACAGCCGCGCCCAAAAATAACCACCCAAAGGCCGGGACGCCAAGTTCGTCCAGCGGAAAAATGGCCAAAAAACGGGTGGGCTATAGCCATGGGGGGAGGGCTGGCCAACGTCGTCCGCCGGACTCGGAATGGGGCGAGACTTTGCGAACGGCCTCCGCGTGCCAAAAATAGGCCGCGCGCACAGCCGCGCCCAAAAATAACCCCCCGAAGGTCGTCGCACCCAAACCCCCCGGCGGAAAAATGGCCAAAAAACGGGTGGGCTATACCCTTGGGGGGAGGGGCTGGCCAACTTCGTCCGCCCGACTAGGAATGGGGCGAGACTTTGCGAGCTGCCTCCGCGGGCTAAAAATAGGCCGCGGGCACAGCCGCGCCCAAAAATAACCGCCCGAAGGCGGGGGCGCCAAGTTCGTCCTGTGGAAATATGGCCAAAAAACGGGTGGGCTATAGCCTTGGGGGGAGGGGCTGGCCAACTTCGTCCGCCGGATTCGGAATTGGGCGAGACTTTGCGAGCGGCCTCCGCGTGCCAAAAATAGGCCGCGGGCTCAGCCGCGCCAAAAATAACCCCCCGAAGGTCGTCGCGCCCAAAACCCCAGCGGAAAAATGGCCAAAAACGGGTGGGCTATACCCTTGGGGGAGGGCTGGCCAACCGTCCGCCCGACTAGGAATGGGGCGAGACTTTGCGAGCTGCCTCCGCGGTCCAAAAATAGGCCCCGGGCACAGCCGCGCCCAAAAATAACCCCCCGAAGGGGGGGGCGCCCACCCCGCCCCGCGGAAAAATGGCCAAAAAACGGGTGGGCTATAGCCTTGGGGGGAGGGGCTGGCCAACTTCGTCCGCCGGATTCGGAATGGAGCGAGACTTTCCGAGAGCCTCCGTGTGCCGAAAATAGGCCCCGGCCACAGCCGCGCCCAAAAATAACCGCCCGAAGGCCGGGGCACCAAGTTCGTCCAGCAAAAAAATGCCACAAAAACGGGTAGGCTATAGCCTTGGGGGGTGGGGCAGGCCAACTTCGTCCGCCGGACTCGGAATGGAGCGAGACTTTGCGAGCAGCCTCCGTGTGCCGAAAATAAGCCCCGGGCACAGCCGCGCCCAAAAATAACCACCCGAAGGTCGGCGCGCCAAGTTCGTCCAGCAAAAAAATGCCACAAAAACGGGTGGGCTATAGCCTTGGGGGTTGGGGCTGGCCAACTACGTCCGCCGGACTCGGAATGGCGCGAGACTTTACGAGTAGCCTCCGTGTGCCGAAAATAAGCCCCGGACACAGCCGCGCCCAAAAATAACCGCCCGAAGGTCGGCGCGCCATGTTCGTCCAGCAAAAAAATGCCACAAAAACGGGTGGGCTATAGCCTTGGGGGGTGGGACTGGCCAACTTCGTCCGCCGGACTCTGAATGGCGCGAGACATTGTAAACGGCCTCCGTGTGGCAAAAGTAGGCCCCGGGCACAGCCGCACCCAAAAATTACCGCCCGAAGGCTGGGGCGCCAAGTTCGTCCAGCGGAAAAAGGCCACAAAAACGGGCGGGCTATAGCCTTGGGGGGTGGGGCTGGCCAACTTCATCCGCCGGACTCCGAATGGCGCGAGACTTTGCGAGCGGCCTCTGTGTACCAAAAATAGGCCCCGGGCACAGCCGTGCCCAAAAATAACCGCCCGAAGGCCGGGGCGCCAAGTTCGTCCAGCGGAAAAAGGCCACAAAAACGGGTGGGCTATAGCCTTGGGGGGTGGGGCTGGCCAACTTCGTCCGCCGGACTCGGAATGGCGCGAGACTTTGTGAGCGGCCTCCGTGTGCCAAAAATAGTCCCCGGGCACAGCCGCGTCCAAAAATAACCACCCGAAGGCCGGGGCGCCATGTTCGTCCAGCGGAAAAAGGCCACAAAAACGGGTGGGCTATAGCCTTGGGGGGTGGGGCTGGCCCACTTCGTCCGCCGGACTCGGAATGGCGCGAGACTCTGCGAGAGGCCTCCGTGTGCCAAAAATAGGCCCCGGGCACAGCCGCGCCCAAAAATAACCGCCCGAAGACCGGGGCGCCAAGTTCGTCCAGGGTAAAAAGGCCACAAAAACGGGTGGGCTATAGCCTTGGGGGGTGGGGCTGGCCAACTTCGTCGGCCGGACTCGGAATGGCGCGAGACTCTGCAAGCGGCCTCCGTGTGCCAAAAATAGGCCCCGGGCACAGCCGCGCCCGAAAGTAATCGCCCGAAGGCCGGGGCGCCAAGTTCATCCAGCGGAAAAAGGCCACAAAAACGGGTGGGCTATAGTTTTGGGGGGTGGGGCTGGCCAAGTTCGTCCGCCGGACTCGGAATGGTGCGAGACTTTGCGAGCGGCCTCCGTGTGCCAAATATAGGCCCCTGGCACAGCCGCGCCGAAAAATAACCGCCCGAAGGCCAGGGCGCCAATTTCGTCCAGCGGAAAAAGGCCACAAAAACGGGCGGCCTATAGCCTTGGGGGGTGGGGCTGGCCAACTTCGTCCACCGGACTCGGAATGGCGCGATACTTTGCGAGCGGCCTCCGTGTGCCAAAAATAGGCCTCGGGCACAGCCGTTACCAAAAATAACCGCCCGAAGGCCGGGGCGCCAAGTTCGTCCAGCGGAAAAACGCCACAAAAACGGGTGGGCTATAGCCTTGGGGGGTGGGGCTGGCCAACTTCGTCCGCCGGACTCGGAATGGCGCGAGACTTTGCGAGCGGCCTCCGTGTGCCAAAAATAAGCCCCGGGCACAGCCGCGCCCAAAAATAACCGCCCGAAGGCCGGGGCGCCATGTTCGTCCAGCGGAAAAAGGCCACAAAAACGGGTGGGCTATAGCCTTGGGGGGTGGGGCTGGCCAACTTCGTCTGCCGGACTCGGAATGGCGCGAGACTCTGCGAGCGGCCTCCGTGTGCCAAAAATAGTCCCCGGGCACAGCCGCGCCCAAAAATAACCGCCCGAATGCCGGGGCGCCATGTTCGTCCAGCGGAAAAAGGCCACAAAAACGGGTGGGCTATAGCCTTGGGGGTGGGGTTGGCCCGCCAAATCCGCGGACTCGGAATGGCGGGGAGACTCTGCGAGTGGCCTCCGTGTGCCAAAAATAGGCCCAGGCACAGCCGCGCCCAAAATAACCGCCCGAAGGCCGGGCGCCAAGTTCGTCCAGTGTAAAAAGGCCGCAAAACGGGTGGGCTATAGCCTTGGGGGGCTGGCCCACTTCGTCCGCCGGACTCGGAATGGCGCGAGACTTTGCGCAGCGGCCTCCGTGTGCCAAAATAGTCCCCGGGCACAGCCGCGCCCGAAATGTCGCCCGAAGGCCGGGCGCCAAGTTCATCCAGCGGAAAAGGCCACAAAACGGGTGGGCTATAGCCTTGGGGGGTGGGGCTGGCCAAGTTCGTCCACCGGACTCGGAATGGCGCGAGAATTTGCGAGCGGCCTCCGTGTGCCAAATATAGGCCCCTGGCACAGCCGCGCCGAAAAATAACCGCCCGAAGGCCAGGGCGCCAATTTCGTCCAGCGGAAAAAGGCCACAAAAACGGGCGGCCTATAGCCTTGGGGGGTGGGGCTGGCCAACTTCGTCCGCCGGACTCGGAATGGCGCGATACTTTGCGAGCGGCCTCCGTGTGCCAAAAATAGGCCCCGGGCACAGCCGTGCACAAAAATAACCGCCCGAAGGCCGGGGCGCCAAGATCGTCCAGCGAAAAAGGCCTCAAAAACGGTGGGCTATAGCCTTGGGGGTGGGGCTGGCCAACCGTCCGCGGACTCGGAATGGCGCGAGACTTTGCGAGCGGCCTCCGTGTGCCAAAAATAGGCCCCGGGCACAGCCGCGCCAAAAAATAATCGCCCGAAGGCCGGGGCGCCATGTTCGTCCAGCGGAAAAAGGCCACAAAAACGGGTGGGCTATAGCCTTGGGGGGTGGGGCTGGCCAACTTCGTCTGCCGGACTCGGAATGGCGCGAGACTCTGCGAGCGGCCTCCGTGTGCCAAAAATAGGCTCCGGGCACAGCCGCGCGCAAAAATAACCGCCCGAAGGCCGGGGCGCCATGTTCGTCCAGCGGAAAAAGGCCACAAAAACGGGTGGGCTATAGCATTGGGGGGTGGGGCTGGCCAACTTCGTCCGCCGGACTCGGAATTGCGCGAGACTTTGTGAGCAGTCTCCGTGTGTCAAAAATAGGCCCCTGGCACAGCCGCGCCGAAAAATAACCGCCCGAAGGCCAGGGCGCCAATTTCGTCCAGCGGAAAAAGGCCACAAAAACGGGCGGCCTATAGCCTTGGGGGGTGGGGCTGGCCAACTTCGTCCCCCGGACTCGGAATGGTGCGATACTTTGCGAGCGGCCTCCGTGTGCCAAAAATAGGCCTCGGGCACAGCCGTTACCAAAAATAACCGCCCGAAGGCCGGGGCGCCAAGTTCGTCCAGCGGAAAAAGGCCTCAAAAACGGGTGGGCTATAGCCTTGGGGGGTGGGGCTGGCCAACTTCGTCCGCCGGACTCGGAATGGCGCGAGACTTTGCGAGCGGCCTCCGTGTGCCAAAAATAGGCCCCGGGCACAGCCGCGACAAAAAATAACCGCCCGAAGGCCGGGGCGCCATGTTCGTCCAGCGGAAAAAGGCCACAAAAACGGGTGGGCTATAGCCTTGGGGGGTGGGGCTGGCCAACTTCGTCTGCCGGACTCGGAATGGCGCGAGACTCTGCGAGCGGCCTCCGTGTGCCAAAAATAGGCTCCGGGCACAGCCGCGCGCAAAAATAACAGCCCGAAGGCCGGGGCGCCATGTTCGTCCAGCGGAAAAAGGCCACAAAAACGGGTGGGCTATAGCCTTGGGGGGTGGGGCTGGCCAACTTCGTCGGCCGGACTCGGAATGGCGCGAGACTCTGCGAGCAGCCTCCGTGTGCCAAAAATAGGCCCCGGGCACAGCCGCGTCCGAAAGTAATCGCCCGAAGGCCGGGGCGCCAAGTTCGTCCAGCGGAAAAAGGCCACAAAAACGGGTGGCCTATAGCCTTGGGGGGTGGGGCGGGCCAACTTCGTCGGCCGGACTCGGAATGGCGCGAGACTCTGCGAGCAGCCTCCGTGTGCCAAAAATAGGCCCCGGGCACAGCCGCGCCGAAAGTGTCGCCCGAAGGCCGGGCGCCAAGTTCGTCCAGCGGAAAAAGGCCACAAAACGGGTGGGCTATAGCCTTGGGAAGTGGGGCTGGCCAAGTTCGTCCGCGCCGGACTCGGTATGGCGCGAGACTTTGCGAGCGGCCTCCGTGTGCCAAATATAGGCCCCTGGCACAGCCGCGCCGAAAAATAATCGCCCGAAGGCCGGGGCGCCAAGTTCGTCCAGCGGAAAAAGGCCACAAAAACGGGTGGGCTATAGCCTTGGGGGGTGGGGCTGGCCAAGTTCGTCCGCCGGACTCGGAATGGCGCGAGACTTTGCGAGCGGCCTCCGTGTGCCAAATATAGGCGCCGGGCACAGCCGTGCCCAAAAATAACCGCCCGAAGGCCGGAACGCCAAGTTCGTCGAGCGGAAAAAGGGCACAAAAACGGGCGGGCTATAGCCTTGGGGGGTGGGGCTGGGCAACTTCGTCCGCCGGACTCGAAATGGCGCGAGACTTTGCGAGTGGCCTCCGTGTGCAAAAAATAGGCCCTGGGCACAGCCGCGCCCAAAAATAACAGCCCGAAGTCCGGGACGCCAAGTTCGTCCAACGGAAAAAGGCCACAAAAACGGGCGGCCTATAGCCTTGGGGGGTGGGGCAGGCCGACTTCGTCCGCCGGACTCGGAATGGTGCGAGACTTTGCGAGCAGCCTCCGTGTGCCAAAAATAGGCCCCGGGCACAGCCGTGCACAAAAATAACCGCCCGAAGGCCGGGGCGCCAAGCTCGTCCAGCGGAAAAAGGCCACAAAAACGGGTGGGCTATAGCCTTGGGGGGTGGGGCAAGCCAACTTCGTACGCCGGACTCGGAATGGAGCGAGACTTTGTGAGCGGCCTCCGTGTGCCAAAAATAGTCCCCGGGCACAGCCGCGTCCAAAAATAACCACCCGAAGGCCGGGGCGCCAAGTTCGTCCAGCAGAAAAAGGCCACAAAAACGGGTGGGCTATAGCATTGGGGGGTGGGGCTGGCCAACTTCGTCCGCCGGACTCGGAATTGCGGGAGACTTTGTGAGCAGTCTCCGTGTGTCAAAAATAGGCCCAGGCCACAGCCGCGCCCAAAAATAACCGCCCGAAGGCCGGGGCGCCAAGTTCGTCCAGCGGAAAAAGGCCACAAAAACGGGTGGGCTATAGCCTAGGGGGGTGTGGCAGGCCAAGTTCGTCCGCCGGACTCGGAATGGCGCGAGACTTTGCGAGCGGCCTCCGTGTGCCAAAAATAGGCCCCGGGCACAGCCGCGCCAAAAAATAACCGCCCGAAGGCCGGGGCGCCATGTTCGTCCAGCGGAAAAAGGCCACAAAAACGGGTGGGCTATAGCCTTGGGGGGTGGGGCTGGCCAACTTCGTCTGCCGGACTCGGAATGGCGCGAGACTCTGCGAGCGGCCTCCGTGTGCCAAAAATAGGCTCCGGGCACAGCCGCGCGCAAAAATAACAGCCCGAAGGCCGGGGCGCCATGTTCGTCCAGCGGAAAAAGGCCACAAAAACGGGTGGGCTATAGCCTTGGGGGGTGGGGCTGGCCAACTTCGTCGGCCGGACTCGGAATGGCGCGAGACTCTGCGAGCAGCCTCCGTGTGCCAAAAATAGGCCCCGGGCACAGCCGCGTCCGAAAGTAATCGCCCGAAGGCCGGGGCGCCAAGTTCGTCCAGCGGAAAAAGGCCACAAAAACGGGTGGCCTATAGCCTTGGGGGGTGGGGCGGGCCAACTTCGTCGGCCGGACTCGGAATGGCGCGAGACTCTGCGAGCAGCCTCCGTGTGCCAAAAATAGGCCCCGGGCACAGCCGCGCCCGAAAGTAATCGCCCGAAGGCCGGGGCGCCAAGTTCGTCCAGCGGAAAAAGGCCACAAAAACGGGTGGGCTATAGCCTTGGGGGGTGGGGCTGGCCAAGTTCGTCCGCCGGACTCGGAATGGCGCGAGACTTTGCGAGCGGCCTCCGTGTGCCAAATATAGGCCCCTGGCACAGCCGCGCCGAAAAATAATCGCCCGAAGGCCGGGGCGCCAAGTTCGTCCAGCGGAAAAAGGCCACAAAAACGGGTGGGCTATAGCCTTGGGGGGTGGGGCTGGCCAAGTTCGTCCGCCGGACTCGGAATGGCGCGAGACTTTGCGAGCGGCCTCCGTGTGCCAAATATAGGCGCCGGGCACAGCCGTGCCCAAAAATAACCGCCCGAAGGCCGGAACGCCAAGTTCGTCGAGCGGAAAAAGGGCACAAAAACGGGCGGGCTATAGCCTTGGGGGGTGGGGCTGGGCAACTTCGTCCGCCGGACTCGAAATGGCGCGAGACTTTGCGAGTGGCCTCCGTGTGCAAAAAATAGGCCCTGGGCACAGCCGCGCCCAAAAATAACAGCCCGAAGTCCGGGACGCCAAGTTCGTCCAACGGAAAAAGGCCACAAAAACGGGCGGCCTATAGCCTTGGGGGGTGGGGCAGGCCGACTTCGTCCGCCGGACTCGGAATGGTGCGAGACTTTGCGAGCAGCCTCCGTGTGCCAAAAATAGGCCCCGGGCACAGCCGTGCACAAAAATAACCGCCCGAAGGCCGGGGCGCCAAGCTCGTCCAGCGGAAAAAGGCCACAAAAACGGGTGGGCTATAGCCTTGGGGGGTGGGGCAAGCCAACTTCGTACGCCGGACTCGGAATGGAGCGAGACTGTGCGAGCGGCCTCCGTGTGCCAAAAATAGGCCCCGGGCACAGCCGCGCCCAAAAATAACCGCCCGAAGGCTGGGGCGCCAAGTTCGTCCAGCAGAAAAAGGCCACAAAAACGGGTGGGCTATAGCATTGGGGGGTGGGGCTGGCCAACTTCGTCCGCCGGACTCGGAATTGCGGGAGACTTTGTGAGCAGTCTCCGTGTGTCAAAAATAGGCCCAGGCCACAGCCGCGCCCAAAAATAACCGCCCGAAGGCCGGGGCGCCAAGTTCGTCCAGCGGAAAAAGGCCACAAAAACGGGTGGGCTATAGCCTAGGGGGGTGTGGCAGGCCAAGTTCGTCCGCCGGACTCGGAATGGCGCGAGACTTTGCGAACGGCCTCGGTGTGCCAAAAATAGGCCCCGGACACAGCCGCGCCCAAGAATAACCGCCCGAAGGCCGGGGCGCCAAGGTCGTCCAGCGGAAAAAGGCCACAATAACGGGTGGGCTATAGCCTTTGGGGGTGGGGCTGGCCAACTTCGTCCGGCGGACTCGGAATGGCGCGAGACTTTGCGAGCGGCGTCCGTGTGCCAAAAAAAGGTCCCGGGCACAGCCGAGCCCAAAAATAACCGCCCGAAGGCCGGGGCGCCAAGTTCGTCCAGCGGAAAAAGGCCGCAAAAACGGGTGGGCTATAGCCTTGGGGGGGGGGCTGGCCCACTTCGTCCGCCGGACTCAGAATGGCGCGAGACTTTGCGAGCGGCCTCCGTGTGCCAAAAATAGGCCCCGGGCACAGCCGCACCCAAAATAACCGCCCGAAGGCCGGGGCGCCAAGTTCGTCCAACGGAAAAAGGCCACAAAAACGGGTGGGCTATAGCCTTGGGGGGTGGGGCTGGCCCACTTCGTCCGCCGGACTCGGAATGGCGCGAGACTTTGCGAGCGGCCTCCGTGTGCCAAAAATAGGCCCCGGGCACAGCCGCGCCCAAAAATAACCGCCCGAAGGCCGGGTCGACAAGTTCGTCCAGCGGAAAAAGGCCACAAAAACGGGTGGGCTATAGCCTTGGGGGGTGGGGCTGGCCAACTTCGTCCGCCGGACTCGGAATTGCGCGAGACTTTGCGAGCAGTCTCCGTGTGTCAAAAATAGGCCCAGACCACAGCCGCGCCCAAAAATAACCGCCCGAAGGCCGGGCCACCAAGTTCGTCCAGCGGAAAAAGGCCACAAAAACGGGTGGGCTATAGCCTAGGGGGGTGTGGCAGGCCAAGTTCGTCCGCCGGACTCGGAATGGCGCGAGACTTTGCGAACGGCCTCGGCGTGCCAAAAATAGGCCCCGGACACAACCGCGCCCAAGAATAACCGCCCGAAGGCCGGGGCGCCAAGGTCGTCCAGCGGAAAAAGGCCACAAAAACGGGTGGGCTATAGCCTTTGGGGGTGGGGCTGGCCAACTTCGTCCGCCGGACTCGGAATGGCGCGAGACTTTGCGAGCGGCGTCCGTGTGCCAAAAAAAGGTCCCGGGCACAGCCGAGCCCAAAAATAACCGCCCGAAGGCCGGGGCGCCAAGTTCGTCCAGCGGAAAAAGGCCACAAAAACGGGTGGGCTATAGCCTAGGGGGGTGGGGCTGGCCAACTTCGTCTGCCGGACTCGGAATGGTGCGAGACTTTGCGAACGGCCTCCGTGTGCCAAAAATAGGCCCCGGGCACAGCCGCACCCAAAAATAACCGCCCGAAGGCCGGGGCGCCAAGTTCGTCCAGCGGAAAAAGCCCACAAAAACGGGTGGGCTATAGCCTTGGGGGGTGGGGCTGGCCCACTTCGTCCGCCGGACTCGGAATGGCGGGAGACTTTGCGAGCGGCCTCCGTGTGCCAAAAATAGGCCCCGGGCACAGCCGCACCCAAAAATAACCGCCCGAAGGCCGGGGCGCCAAGTTCGTCCAGCGGAAAAAGCCCACAAAAACGGGTGGGCTATAGCCTTGGGGGGTGGGGCTGGCCCACTTCGTCCGCCGGACTCGGAATGGCGCGAGACTTTACGACCGGCCTCCGTTTGCCAAAAATAGGCCCCGGGCACAGCCGCACCCAAAAATAACCGCCCGAAGGCCGGGGCGCCAAGTTCGTCCAGCGGAAAACGGCCACAAAAACGGGCGGGCTGTAGCCTTGGGGGGTGGGGCTGGCCAACTTCGTCTGCCGGACTCGGAATGGCGCGAGACTCTGCGAACGGCCTCCGTGTGCCAAAAACAGGCCCCGGGCACAGCCGCACCCAAAAATAACCCCCCGAAGGCCGGGGCGCCAAGTTCGTCCAGCGGAAAAAGGCCGCAAAAACGGGTGGGCTATAGCCTTAGGGGGTGGGGCTGGCAAGTTCGTCCGCGGACTCGGAATGGGGCGAGACTTTGAGAGCGGCCTCCGTGTGCCAAAAATAGGCCGCGCGGGCACAGCCGGGCCCAAAAGTAACCGCCCGAAGCCCGGGTCGCTAAGTTCGTCCAGCGAAAAAGGCCACAAAACGGGTGGGCTATAGCCTTGGGGGTGGGGCTGGCAAGTTCGTCCGCCCGGACTCGGAATGGGGCGTCACTTTTCGTGCGGCCTGGGTGTGACAAATATAGGCCCCGGGCACAGCCGCGTCAAAAAGTAACCGCCCGAAGGCCGGGGCGAAAAAGTTCGTCCAGCGGAAAAAGGCCACAAAAATGGGTGGGCTATAGCCACAGGGGTGGGGCTGACCAAGTTAAATCCGCCGGACTCGGAAAGGGGCGAGACTTTGTGAGCGACCTCCGTGTTCGAAAAATAGGCGCGGCACATCCGCACCCAAAATAACCCCCCGATGGCCGGGGCGCCAAGTTCGTCCAGCGGAAAAAGGCCACAAAAATGGGTGGGCTATAGCCTTGGGGGGTGGTGCTGGCCAAGTTCGTCCGCCGGACTCGGAATGGGGCGAGGCTTTGCGAGCCGCCTCCGAGTTCCAAAGATAGCCCGCGGGCACAGCCGTACCCAAAAATTACCGCCCGAAGGCCGGGGCGCCAAGTTCGTCCAGCGTAAAAAGGCCACAAAAACGGGTGGGCTATAGCCTTGGGGGGTGGGGCTGGCCAAGTTCGTCTGCCGAACTCGGAAAGGGGCGAGACTTTGCGAATGGCCTCTGTGTGCCAAAAATAGGTTGCGTACACAGCCGTGCCCAAAAATAACAGCCCGAAGGCCGGGGCGCCAAGTTCGTCCAGCGGAAAAAGGCCACAAAAACGGGTGGGCTATAGCCTTGGGGGGTGGGGCTGGCCAAGTTCGTCCGCCGGACTCGGAATGGGGCGAGACTTTGCGAGCGGCCTCCGTGTGCCAAAAATAGGCCGCGGGGACAGCCACGCCCAATAATAACCACCCGAAGACCGGGGCGCCAAGTTCGTCCAGCGGAAAAAGGCCTCAAAAGCGTGTGGGCTATAGCCTTGGGGGGTGGGGCTGTTCAAGTTCGTCTGCAGGACTAGGAATGGGGCGAGACTTTGCGAACGGCCTCCGTGTGCCAAAAATAGGCCACGGGCACAGCCGCGCCCAAATATAACCGCCCGAAGTCCGGGGCGCCAAGTTCGTCCAGCGGAAAAAGGCCACAAAAACGGGTGGGCTATAGCTTTGGGGGGTGGGGCTGGCCAAATTCATCCGCCGGACTCGGAATGGGGCGAGACTTTGCGAATGGCCTCCGTGTGCCAAAAATAGGACCTTGGACACAGCCGCGCGCCAAAAATAACTGTCCGAAGGCCGGGGCGCCAAGTTCTTCCAGCGGAAAAAGGCCACAAAAAGGGGTGGGCTATAGCCTTGGGGGGTGTGGCTGGCCAAGTTCGTCCGCCGGACTCAGAATGGGGCGAGACTTTGCAAGCGGCCTCTGTGTTCCAAAAATAGGCAGCAGGCACAGCCGCACCAAAAAATAACCTCCCGAAGGCCGGGGCGCCATGTTCGTCCAGCGGAAAATGGCCACAAAAACGGGTGGGTTATAGCCTTGGGGGGTGGGGCTGGCCAAGTTCGTCCGCCGGACTCGGAATGGGGCGAGACTTTGCGAGCGGCCACTGTGTGCCGAAAATAGGCCGCAGGCAAAGCCGCGTCCAAAAATAACCGCCCGAAGCCCGGGGCGCCAAGTTCGTCCAGCGGAAAAAGGCCACAAAAAGGGGTGGGCTATAGCCCTGGGGAGTGGGGCTGGCCAAGTTCGTCCGCCGGACTCAGAATTGGGCGAGACTTTGCGAGCGCCTTCCGTGTCCCAAAAATAGGCCGCGGCCACAGCCGCGCCCAAAAATAACCTCCCGAAGGCCGGGGCGCCAGGTTCGTCCAGCGGAAAAAAGGCCACAAAAACGGGTGGGCTATAGCCTTGGGGGGTGGGGCTGGCCTAGTTCGTCCGCCGGACTCGGAATGGGGCGAGTCTTTGAGAGCGGCCTCCGTGTGCCAAAAATAGGCCGCGGGCACAGCCGTGCCCAAAAATAACCGCCCGAAGCCCGGGTCGCTAAGTTCGTCCAGCGAAAAAAAGCCACAAAAACGGGTGGGCTATAGCCTTGGGTGGTGGGGCTGGCCAAGTTCGTCCGCCGGACTCGGAATGGGGCGACACTTTGCGAGCGGCCTCCGTGTGCCAAAAATAGGCCCCGGGCACAGCCGCGTCAAAAAGTAACCGCCCGAAGGCCGGGGCGAAAAAGTTCGTCCAGCGGAAAAAGGCCACAAAAATGGGTGGGCTATAGCCCTGGGGGGTGGGGCTGACCAAGTTCGTCCGCCGGACTCGGAATGGGGCGAGACTTTGGGAGCGGTCTCCGTGTTCGAAAAATAGGGCGCGGGCACATCTGCACCCAAAAATAACCCCCCGATGGCCGGGGCGCCAAGTTCGTCCAGCGAAAAAAGGCCACAAAAACGGGCGGGCTATAGCCTTGGAGGGTGGGGCTGGCCAAGTTCGTCCGCCGGACTCGGAATGGGGCGAGGCTTTACGAGCGGCCTCCGAGTTCCAAAGATAGGCCGCGGGCACAGCCGTACCCAAAAATAACCGCCCGAAGGTCGGGGCGCTAAGTTCGTCCAGCGGAAAAAGGCAGCAAAAACGGGTTGGGCTATAGCCTTGGGGGGTGGGGCTGGCCAAGTTCGTCCGCCGGACTCGGAATGGGGCGACACTTTGCGAGCGGCCTCCATGAGCCAAAATTAGGCAGCGGGCGCAGCCGTGTCCAAAAATAACCGCCCGAAGGCCAGAGCGCCAAGTTCGTCCAGCGGAAAAAGGCCGCAAAAACGGGTGGGCTATAGCCCTGGAGGGTGGGGCTGGCCTAGTTCGTCCGCCGGACTCGGAATTGGGCGAGACTTTGCGAGCGGCCTCCGTGTGCCAAAAATAGGCCACGCACACAGCCGCGCCCAAAAACAACAGCCCGAAGGCCGGGGCGCCAAGTTCGTCCAGCGGAAAAAGGCCACAAAAACGGGTGGGCTATAGCCTTGGGGGGTGGGGCTGACCAAGTTCGTCTGCCGGACTCGGAATGGGGCGACACTTTGCGAATGGCCTCCGTGTGCCAAAAATAGGACGCGGACACAGCCGCGCCCAAAATTAACTGCCCGAAGGCCGGGGCGCCAAGTTCGTCCAGCGGAAAAAGGCCACTAAAACGGGTGGGCTATAGCCTTGGGGGGTGGGGCTGGACAAGTTCGTTTGCCGGACTCGGAATGGGACGAGACTTTGCGAATGGCCTCCGTGTGCCAAAAATAGGCCACGGGCACAGCCGCGCCCAAAAATAACAGCCCGAAGGCCGGGGCGCCAAGTTCGACCAGCGGAAAAAGGCCACAAAAACGGGTGGGCTATAGCCTTGGGGGGTGGGGCTGGCCAAGTTCGTCCGCCGGACTCAGAATGGGGTGAGACTTTGCGAGCGGCCTCCGTGTGCCAAAAATAGGCCGCGGGGACAGCCACGCCCAATAATAACCACCCGAAGACCGGGGCGCCAAGTTCGTCCAGCGGAAAAAGGCCACAAAAGCGTGTGGGCTATAGCCTTGGGGGGTGGGGCTGTCCAAGTTCGTCTGCAGGACTAGGAATGGGGCGAGACTTTGCGAACGGCCTCCGTGTGCCAAAAATAGGCCACGGGCACAGCCGTGCCCAAATATAACCGCCCGAAGTCCGGGGCGCCAAGTTCGTCCAGCGGAAAAAGGCCACAAAAACGGGTGGGCTATAGCCTTGGGGGGTGGGGCTGGCCAAATTCATCCGCCGGACTCGGAATGGGGCGAGACTTTACGAATGGTCTCCGTGTGCCAAAAATAGGATGCGGACACAGCCGCGCCCAAAAATAACTGTCGGAAGACCGGGGCGCCAAGTTCGTCCAGCGGAAAAAGGCTACAAAAACGGGTGGGCTATAGCCTTGGGGGGTGGGGCTGGCCAAGTTCGTCTGCCGGACTTGGAATGGGGCGAGACTTTGCGAATGGCCTCTGTGTGCCAAAAATAGGTTGCAGACACAGCCGCGGCCAAAAATAACAGCCCGAAGGCCGGGGCGCCAAGTTCGTCCAGCGGAAAAAGGTCACAAAAACGGGTGGGCTATAGCTTTGGGTGGTGGGGCTGGCCAAGTTCGTCCGCTGGACTCGGAATGGGGCGAGACTTTGCGAGCGGCCTCCGTGTGCCAAAAATAGGACGCGGACACAGCCGCGCCCAAAAATAACTGCCCGAAGGCCGGGGTGCCAAGTTCGTCCAGCGGAAAAAGGCCATAAAAGCGTGTGGGCTATAGCCTTGGGGGGTGGGGCTGGCCAAGTTCGTCTGTCGGACTCGGAATGGGGCGAGACTTTGCGAATGGCCTCTGTGTGCCAAAAATAAGTTGCGGACACAGCCGCGGCCAAAAATAACAGCCCGAAGGCCGGGGCGCCAAGTTCGTCCAGCGGAAAAAGGCCACAAAAACGGGTGGGCTATAGCTTTGGGTGGTGGGGCTGGCCAAGTTCGTCCGCTGGACTCGGAATGGGGCGAGACTTTGCGAGCGGCCTCCGTGTGCCAAAAATAGGACGCGGACACAGCCGCGCCCAAAAATAACTGCCCGAAGGCCGGGGTGCCAAGTTCGTCCAGCGGAAAAAGGCCACAAAAGCGTGTGGGCTATAGCCTTGGGGGGTGGGGCTGGCCAAGTTCGTCTGTCGGACTCGGAATGGGGCGAGACTTTGCGAATGGCCTCTGTGTGCCAAAAATAAGTTGCGGACACAGCCGCGGCCAAAAATAACAGCCCGAAGGCCGGGGCGCCAAGTTCGTCCAGCGGAAAAAGGCCACAAAAACGGGTGGGCTATAGCCTTGGCGGGTGGGGCTGGCCAAGTTCGTCCGCCGGACTCGGAATGGGGCGACACTTTGCGAGCGGCCTCCGTGTGCCAAAAATAGGCCGCGGGCACAGCCACGCCCAATAATAACTGCCCGAAGACCGGGGCGCCAAGTTCGTCCAGCGGAAAAAGGCCACAAAAGCGTGTGGGCTATAGCCTTGGGGGGTGGGGCTGGCCAAGTTCGTCCGCCGGACTCGAAATGCGGCGAGACTTTGCGAGCGGCCTCCGTGTGCCAAAAATAGGCCGCGGACACAGCCGTGCCCAAAAATAACCGCCCGAAGGCCGTGGCGCCAAGTTCGTCCAGCGAAAAAAGGCCACAAAAACTGGTGGGCTATAGCCTTGCGGGGTGGGGCTGGCCAAGTTTGTCCGCCGGATTCGGAATGGGGCGAGACTTTGCGAATGGCCTCTGTGTGCCAAAAATAAGTTGCGGACACAGCCGCGGCCAAAAATAACAGCCCGAAGACCGGGGCGCCAAGTTCGTCCAGCGGAAAAAGGCCACAAAAACGGGTGGGCTATAGCCTTGGGGGGTGGGGCTGGCCAAGTTCGTCCGCCGGACTCGGAATGGGGCGAGACTTTGCGAGCGGCCTCCGTGTGCCAAAAATAGGCCGCGGGCACAGGCACACCCAATAATAACTGCCCGAAGACCGGGGCGCCAAGTTCGTCCAGCGGAAAAAGGCCACAAAAGCGTGTGGGCTATAGCCTTGGGGGGTGGGGCTGGCCAAGTTCGTCCGCCGGACTCGAAATGCGGCGAGACTTTGCGAGCGGCCTCCGTGTGCCAAAAATAGGCCGCGGACACAGCCGTGCCCAAAAATAACCGCCCGAAGGTCGTGGCGCCAAGTTCGTCCAGCGAAAAAAGGCCACAAAAACGGGTGGGCTATAGCCTTGCGGGGTGGGGCTGGCCAAGTTTGTCCGCCAGATTCGGAATGGGGCGAGACTTTGCGAGCATCCTCCGTGTATCAAAAATATGCCGTAGGCACAGCCGCACCCAAAAATAACCGCCCGAAGGCCGGGGCGCCAAGTTTGTCCAGCGGAAAAAGGCCACAAAAACGGGTGGGCTATAGCCTTGGGGGGTGGGGCTGGCCAAGTTTGTCCGCCGGATTCGGAATGGGGCGAGACTTTGCGAGCATCCTCCTTGTGCCAAAAATAGGCGTCGGGCACAGCCGCACCCAAAAATAACCGCCCGAAGGCCGGGGCGCCAAGTTAGTCAAGCGGAAAAAGGCCACAAAAGGGGGTGGACTATAGCCTTGGGTGGTGGGGCTGGCCAAGTTCGTCCGCCGGACTCGGAATGGGGCGAGACTTTGCGAGCGGCCTCCGTGTGCCAAAAATAGGACGCGGACACAGCCGCGCCCAAAAATAACTGCCCAAAGGCCGGGGCGCCAAGTTCGTCCAGCGGAAAAAGGCCACAAAAACGGGTGGGCTATAGCCTTGGGGGGTGGGGCTGGCCAACTTCGTCTGTCGGACTCGGAATGGGGCGAGACTTTGTGAATGGCCTCTGTGTGCCAAAAATAGGCTGCGGGCAATGCCGCTCCCAAAAATAACCACCCGAAGGCCGGGGCGCCAAGTTCGTCCGGCGGAAAAAGGCCACAAAAACGGGTGGGCTATAGCCTTGGGGGGTGGGGCTGGCCAAGTTCGTCCGCCGGACTCGGAATGGGGCGAGACTTTGCGAGCGGCCTCCGTGTGCCAAAAATAGGCCGCGGGCACAGCCACGCCCAATAATAACTGCCCGAAGACCGGGGCGCCAAGTTCGTCCAGCGGAAAAAGGCCACAAAAGCGTGTGGGCTATAGCCTTGGGGGGTGGGGCTGGCCAAGTTCGTCCGCCGGACTCGAAATGCGGCGAGACTTTGCGAGCGGCCTCCGTGTGCCAAAAATAGGCCGCGGACACAGCCGTGCCCAAAAATAACCGCCCGAAGGCCGTGGCGCCAAGTTCGTCCAGCGAAAAAAGGCCACAAAAACGGGTGGGCTATAGCCTTGCGGGGTGGGGCTGGCCAAGTTTGTCCGCCGGATTCGGAATGGGGCGAGACTTTGCGAGCATCCTCCGTGTATCAAAAATATGCCGTAGGCACAGCCGCACCCAAAAATAACCGCCCGAAGGCCGGGGCGCCAAGTTTGTCCAGCGGAAAAAGGCCACAAAAACGGGTGGGCTATAGCCTTGGGGGGTGGGGCTGGCCAAGTTTGTCTGCCGGATTCGGAATGGGGCGAGACTTTGCGAGCATCCTCCGTGTATCAAAAATATGCCGTAGGCACAGCCGTACCCAAAAATAACCGCCCGAAGGCCGGGGCACCAACTTTGTCCAGCGGAAAAAGGCCACCAAAACGGGTGGGCTATAGCCTTGGGGGGTGGGGCTGGCCGAGTTTGTCCGCCGGATTCGGAATGGGGCGAGACTTTGCGAATGGCCTCTGTGTGCCAAAAATAAGTTGCGGACACAGCCGCGGCCAAAAATAACAGCCCGAAGACCGGGGCGCCAAGTTCGTCCAGCGGAAAAAGGCCGCAAAACGGGTGGGCTATAGCCTTGGGGGGTGGGGCTGGCCAAGTTCGTCCGCCGGACTCGGAATGGGGCGAGACTTTGCGAGCGGCCTCCGTGTGCCAAAAATAGGCCGCGGGCACAGGCACACCCAATAATAACTGCCCGAAGACCGGGGCGCCAAGTTCGTCCAGCGGAAAAAGGCCACAAAAGCGTGTGGGCTATAGCCTTGGGGGGTGGGGCTGGCCAAGTTCGTCCGCCGGACTCGAAATGCGGCGAGACTTTGCGAGCGGCCTCCGTGTGCCAAAAATAGGCCGCGGACACAGCCGTGCCCAAAAATAACCGCCCGAAGGTCGTGGCGCCAAGTTCGTCCAGCGAAAAAAGGCCACAAAAACGGGTGGGCTATAGCCTTGCGGGGTGGGGCTGGCCAAGTTTGTCCGCCAGATTCGGAATGGGGCGAGACTTTGCGAGCATCCTCCGTGTATCAAAAATATGCCGTAGGCACAGCCGCACCCAAAAATAACCGCCCGAAGGCCGGGGCGCCAAGTTTGTCCAGCGGAAAAAGGCCACAAAAACGGGTGGGCTATAGCCTTGGGGGGTGGGGCTGGCCAAGTTTGTCCGCCGGATTCGGAATGGGGCGAGACTTTGCGAGCATCCTCCTTGTGCCAAAAATAGGCGTTGGGCACAGCCGCACCCAAAAATAACCGCCCGAAGGCCGGGGCGCCAAGTTAGTCAAGCGGAAAAAGGCCACAAAAACGGGTGGACTATAGCCTTGGGGGGTGGGGCTGTCCAAGTTCGTCCGCCAGACTCGGAATGGGGCGAGACTTTGCCAGCATCCTCCGTGTGCCAAAAATAGGCCGCGGGCACAGCCATGCCCAATAATAACCACCCGAAGACCGGGGCGCCAAGTTCGTCCAGCGGAAAAAGGCCACAAAAGCGTGTGGGCTATAGCCTTGGGGGGTGGGGCTGGCCAATTTCGTCCGCCGGACTCGGAATGGGGCGACAATTTGCGAGCGGCCTACGTGTGCCAAAAATAGGCCGCGGACACAGCCGCGCCCAAAAATAACTGCCCGAAGGCCGAGGCGCCAAGTTCGTCTAGCGGAAAAAGGCCACAAAAACGGGTGGGCTGTAGCCTTGGGGGGTGGGTCTGGCCAAGTTCGTCCGCCGGACTCGGAATGGGGCGAGACTTTGCGAGCGGCCTCCGTGTGCCAAAAATAGGCCGTGGGCACAGCAGCGCCCAAAAGTAACCGCCCGAAGGCCGGGGTACCAAGTTCGTCCAGCGGAAAAAGGCCACAAAAACGGGTGGGCTATAGCCTTGGGTGGTGGGCTGGCCAAGTTCTTCCGCCGGAATTGGAATAGGGCGAGACTTTGCGAGCGGCCTCCGTGTACCAAAAATAGGCCGCGGGCACAGCCGCGCCCAAAAATAACCGACCGAAGGCCGCGGAGCCAACTTCGTCCAGCGGAAAAAGGCCACAAAAAAGGGTTGGCTATAGCCTTGGGGGGTGGGGTTGGCCAACTTCGTCCGCTGGACTCGGAATGCCGTGAGTCTTTGCGAGGGGCCTCCGTGTGCCAAAAATAGGCCGCGGGCACAGCCCCGCCCAAAAATAACCCCCCGAAGGCCGCGGCGCCACAACCCCCCAGCGGAAAAAGGCCCAAAAAACGGGTGGGCTATAGCCTTGGGGGGAGGGGCTGGCCAACTTCGTCCGCCGGACTCGGAATGGGGCAAGACTTTGCGAGCGGCCTCCGCGTACCAAAAATAGGCCGCGGGCACAGCCAAAAATAACCGCCCGAAGGCCGGGGCGCCAAGTTCGTCCAGCGGAAAAATGGCCAAAAAACGGGTGGGCTATAGCCTTGGGGGGAGGGGCTGCCCAACTTCGTCCGCCGGACTCGGAATGGGGCGAGACTTTGCGAGCAGCCTCCGCGTGCAAAAATAGGCCGTGGTAACAGCCGTACACAAAAACAACCCCGAAGGTCGTTAGGCCCAAACCCCCCAGCGGAAAAATGGCCAAAAAACGGGTGGGCTATAGCCTTGGGGGGAGGGGCTGCCCAACTTCGTCCGCCGGACTTGGAATGGGGCGACACTTTGCGAGTGGCCTCCGCGTGCCAAAAATAGGCCGCGGGCACAGCCGCGCCGAAAAATAGCTGCCCGAAGGCCGGGGCGCCAAGTTCGTCCAGCGGAAAAAGGCCGCAAAAACGGGTTGCCTATAGCCTTGGGGGGAGGGGCTGGCCAACTTCGTCCGCCGGACTATGAATGGGCCGATACTTTGGGAGCGGTCTCCGTGTGCCAAAAATAGGCTACGGGCACAGCGCTGCCGAAAAATAACCGACCGAAGGCCGCGGCGTCAAGTTCGTCCAGCGGAAAAAGGCCACAAAAACGGGTTGGCAATATCCTTGGGGGGTGGGGCTGGCCAACGTCGTCCGCCGGACTCGGAATTCCGTGAGACTTTGCGAGGGGCCTCGTGTGCCAAAAATAGGCCGAGACCAAAGCCGCGCCCAAAAATAACCGCCCAAAGGCCGGGGCGCCAAGTTCGTCCAGCGGAAAAAGGCCACAAAAACGGGTTGGCTATAGCCTTGGGGGGTGGGGCTGGCCAAATTCGTACGCCGGACTGGGAATGCCGCGAGACTTTAAGAGGGGCCTCCGTGTGCCAAAAATAGGCCGCGGCCAAAGCCACGCCCAAAAATAACAGCCCGAAGGGCGCGTCGCCAAGTTCGTCCAGCGGAAAAAGGCCACAAAAACGGCTGGGCTATAGCCTTGGGTGGTGGGGCTGGCCAACATCGTCCGCCGGACTCGGAATGCCGCGAGGCTTTGCGAGGGGCCTCCGTGTGCCAAAAATAGGCCGCGGGCAAAGCCGCGCCCAAAAATAAACGGTCGAAGGCTGCGGCGCCAAGTTCGTACAGCGGAAAAAGGCCACAAAAACGGGCGGGCTATGGCCTTGGGGGGTGGGGCTGGCCCACTTCGTCCGCCGGACTCGGAATGCCGCGAGACTTTGCAAGGGGCCTCCGTGTGTGTTAATATAGGCGCGGCCAAACCCGCACCCAAAAATAACCGGTCGAAGGCCGCGGCGCCAAGTTCGTCCAGCGGAAAAAGGCCACAAAAATGGGTTGGCAATATCCTTGGGGGGTGGGGCTAGCCAACATCGTCCGCCGGACTCGGAATGCCGCGAGACTTTGCGAGGGGCCTCCATGCGCCAAAAATAGGCTGCGGGCAACGCCGCGCCCAAAAATAACCACCCGAAAGCCGGGGCACCAAGTTCCTCCAGCGGAAAAAGGCCACAAAAACGGGTGGGCTATAGCCTTGGGGGGTGGGGCTGGCCCACTTCGTCCGCCGGACTCGGAATGCCGCGAGACTTTGAGAGGGGCCTCAGTGTGCTAAAAATAGGCCACGGACAAAGTCGCGACCAAAAATAATCACCAAGGCCGCGGCACCAAGTTCGTCCAGCGGAAAAAGGCCACAAAAACGGGTGGGCTATAGCCTTGGGGGGTGGGGCTGGCCCACTTCGTCCGCCGGACTCGGAATGCCGCGAGACTTTGCGAGGGTCCTCTGTGTGCCAAAAATAGGCCGCGGCCATAGCCGCGCCCAAAAATAACCGCCCAAAGGCCGGGGCGCCAAGTTCGTCCAGCGGAAAAAGGCCACAAAAACGGGTTGGCTATAGCCTTGTGGGGTGGTGCTGGCCAAATTCGTACGCCGGACTCGGAATGCCGCGAGACTTTAAGAGGGGCCTCCGTGTGCCAAAAATAGGCCGCGGGCAAAGCCGCGCCCAAAAATAACAGCCCGAAGGCCGCGTCGCCAAGTTCGTCCAGCGGAAAAAGGCCACAAAAACGGGTGGGCTATAGCCTTGGGTGGTGGGGCTGGCCAACATCGTCCGCCGGACTCGGAATGCCGCGAGGCTTTGCGAGGGGCCTCCGTGTGCCAAAAATAGGCCGTGGGCAAAGCCGCGCCCAAAATAAACGGTCGAAGAGTCCGCGGCGCCAAGTTCGTACAGCGAAAAAAGGCCACAAAACGGGCGGGCTATGGCCTTGGGGGTGGGGCTGGCCCACTTCGTCCGCCGGACTCGGAATGCCGCGAGACTTTGCAAGGGGCCTCCGTGTGCCAATATAGGGCTGCCAAACCCGCACCCAAAAATAACCGGTCGAAAGGTCGCGCGCCAAGTTCGTCCAGCGGAAAAAGGCCACAAAAACGGGTTGGCAATATCCTTGGGGGGTGGGGCTGGCCAACATCGTCTGCCGGACTCGGAATGCCGCGACACTTTGCGAGGGGCCTCCATGCGCCAAAAATAGGCTCCGGGCAACGCCGCGCCCAAAAATAACCACCCGAAAGCCGGGGCACCAAGTTCGTCCAGCGGAAAAAGGCCACAAAAACGGGTGGGCTATAGCCTTGGGGGGTGGGGCTGGCCCACTTCGTCCGCCGGACTCGGAATGCCGCGAGACTTTGTGAGGGGCATCCATGTGCTAAAAATAGGCCACGGACAAAGTCGCGACCAAAAATAACCGCCCGAAGGCCGCGGCACCAAGTTCGTCCAGCGGAAAAAGGCCACAAAACCGGGTGGGCTATAGCCTTGGGGGGTGGGGCTGGCCCACTTCGTCCGCCGGACTCGGAATGCCGCGAGACTTTACGAGCGGCCTTGCAAAAATAGGCAGGCGGCCAAAGCCGCGCCAAAAATAACCGCCCAAAGGCCGGGCGCCAAGTCTGGTCCAGCTGTGGAAAAAGGCCACAAAACGGGTTGGCTATAGCCTTAGGGGATTGGGCTGGCCAACATCGTCCGCCGGACTCGGGAATGCCGCGAGACTTTGCGAGGGGCTTCCATGTGCCAAAAATAGTCTGCGGACCACGGCGCGCCTAAAAATAACCACCCGAAGGCCGTGGGCGCCAAGTTCGTCCAGCGGAAAAGGCCACAAAAACAGGTGGGCTATAGCCTGGGTAGGGCTGGCCCACTCGTCCGCCGGACTCGGAATGCCGAGCCTCTTCGGGAGCGGCCTCCGTGTGCCAAAAATAGGCTACGGACACAGCCGCGCCGAAAAAATAACCGACCGAAAGGCATGCGCGCCAATTCGTCTTCAGCGGAAAAAAGGCCACAAAACGGTTGGCAATATCCTTGGGGGTGGGGCTGGCCAACATCGTCCGCCCGGACTCGAATGCCGCGAGACTTTGCGAGGGCCTCCGTGTGCCAAAAATAGGCCGCGGCCATAGCCGCGCCCAAAATAACCGCCCAAAGGCCGGGCGCCAAGTTCGTCCAGCGGAAAAAGGCCACAAAAACGGGTTGGCTATAGCCTTGTGGCAAGGTGCTGGCCAAATTACACGCCGGACTCGGAATGCCGCGAGACTTTAAGAGGGGCCTGCAGCCAAAAATAGGCCGCGGGCAAAGCCGCGCCTAAAAATAACAGCCCGAAGGCAAAGGTCGCCAAGTTCGGGTCCAGCATGAAAAAGGCCACAAAAACGGGTGGGCTATAGCCTTGGGTGGTGGGGCTGGCCAACATCGTCCGCGGACTCGGAATGCCGCGAGGCTTTGCGAGGGGCCTCCGTGGTGCCAAAAATAGGCATGGGCAAAGCCGCGCCAAAAATAACCGATCGAAGGCCGCGCACCAAGTTCGTACAGCGGAACAAGGCCACAAAACGGGCGGGCTATGGCCTTGGGGGAAGTGGGGCTGGCCCACTTCGTCCGGCCGGACTGGAATGCCGCGAGACTTTGCGAGGGGCCTCCGTGGCGCCTAAAATAGACCACGGACACAGCCAGCGCCCAAAGTAAACGTCCGAAGGTCCGGTCCCCAAGTTCGCTCACCGCAAAATGACGAAAAACGGGTGGGCTATAGCCTTTGGGGAGGGCTGGCCAAGTTCGTCCGCCGGACTTGGATTGGGCCCAGAGTTTGCGATGGTCCTCCGTGGCGACAAAAATAGGCAGCGGGAACAGCCGCGCCCAAAAATAAGCGCCCGAGGCCCGGTCCCCAAGTTCGACCCCGCAAAAAACGGCGGGCTATAGCCTTGGGGAAGGGCTGGCCAAGATTTCGTCCGCCGAACTCGGAATGGGGACAGACTTCGCGAGGGGTCTCCGTGTGCCAATAATAGGCCACGCGGCACAGCCGCCCAAAAATAAGCGCCCGAAGTTCCGGTCCCCAAGTTCGCTCCCCGCAAAAACGCCCAAAAACGCAAAGGGCCATAGCCTGTGGGGAGGGCTGGCTAAAGTTCGTCCGCGGACTTGGAACGGGCCAGACTTTGCGAGGGCCTCCGTGTACAAAAAGTAGGCCGCGGCACAGCCGCGCCCAAAATAATCGCCCGAAGGTCCGGTCCCCAAGTTCGTCCGCCTGCAAAATGCCTAAAAACGGGTGGGCTATAGCCTTGGGGGAAGCGGGCTGGCCAAGTTCGTCCGCCGGACTCCTGAACTGGGTCACACTTTGCGAGGGGCCTCCGTGGTCATGGGGCCAGGCCATGGGCACAGCCGAGCCCAAAATAAGCGCCCGAAGGTCCGGTCCTCCCAAGTTCGTCCGCCGCAAAAATGCCCAACAA
>JAUJEF010000403.1:0-52944 GCA_030444885.1 Citrus sp. QX-2021 | reverse complement strand
AGCCTCCGCCTGCAAAATATAGGTCACAGACACAGCCGCGCCTAAAAATAACGCCCGAAGGCCCGGGCGCCAATTTCGTCCAAATGAAAATGGCTAAAAACGGTGGGCTATAGCCTTGGGGGGAGGGGCTGGTCAACTTCGTCCGCCGGACTCGGAATGGTGTGACACTTTGCGAGTGGCCTCCGCGTGCCAAAAATAGGCCACGGGCACAGCCGCTCTAAAAAATAACCCCCCGAAGGTCGGCGCGCCCAAACCCCCAGGCGGAAAATTGGCAAAAAACGGGTGGGGGTATGGCCTTGGGGAGTGGATCGCCAACCGGCCCGCCGGACTCGGAATGGGGTGAGACTCTGCGAGCGGCCTCCGCGTGCAAAAATAGACCGTGGCACACTGCCGCGCCCAAAAATAACCGACCCAAGGCCGGGCGCCAAGTTCGGCCCAGCGGAAAAATGGCCAAAAGCGGGTGGGCTATAGCCTTGGGGGAGGGGCTGGCCCACTTCGTCCGCCTCGGACTCGGAATGGGACGAGACTTTGCGAGCGGCCTCCGCGTGCCAAAAATAGGGCAGCGGCACAGCCGCGCCCAAAAATAACCGCCCGAAGGTCGTGGCGCCAAGTTCGTCCAGTGGAAAAATGGCCAAAAAACGGGTGGGCTATAGCCTTGGGGGGAGGGGCTGGCCAACTTCGTCCGCCGGACTCGGAATGGTGCGACACTTTGCGAGTGGCCTCCGCGTGCCAAAAATAGGCCACGGGCACAGCCGCTCTAAAAAATAACCCCCCGAAGGTCGGCGCGCCCAAACCCCCCAGCGGAAAAATGGCCAAAAAACGGGTGGGGTATAGCCTTGGGGGGAGGGGCTGGCCAACTTCGTCCGCCGGACTCGGAATGGGGTGAGACTCTGCGAGCGGCCTCCGCGTGCCAAAAATAGGGCGCGGGCACAGCCGCGCCCAAAAATAACCGCCCGTAGGCCGGGGCGCCAAGTTCGTCCAGCGGAAAAATGGCCAAAAAACGGGTGGGCTATAGCCTTGGGGGGAGGGGCCGGCCCACTTCGTCCGCCAGACTCGGAATGGGGCGAGACTTTACGAGCTGCCTTCGCGTGCCAAAAATAGGCCGCGGGCACAGCCGCGCCCAAAATAATCCCCCGAAGGTCGGCGCGCCCAAACTCCCCCATCGAAACATGGCCGAAAACGGTGGGCTATAGCCTTGGGGGGAGGGGCTGGCCAACTTCATCCGCCGTACTCGGAATGGGGCGAGACTTTGCGAGTGGCCTCCGCGTGCCAAAACTAGGCTGCGGGCACAGCCATGTCCAAAAATAACCCCCCGAAGGTCGTTGCGCCCGAACCCCCCAGCGGAAAAATGGCCAAAAAACGGGTGGGCTATAGCCTTGGGGGGAGGGGCTGGCCCACTTCGTCCGCCGGACTCGGAATGGGGCGAGACTTTGCGAGCGGCCTCCGCATGCCAAAAATAGACCGCGGGCACAGCCCCGCCCAAAAATAACCGCCCGCAGGCCGGGGCGCCAAGTTCATCCAGCAGAAAAATGGCCAAAAAATGGGTGGGCTATAGCCTTGGGGGGAGGGGCTGGCCAACTTCGTCCGCCGGACTCGGAATGGTGCGACACTTTGTGAGTGGCCTCCGCGTGCAAAAAATAGGCCACGGGCACAGCCGCTCTAAAAAATAACCCCCCGAAGGTCGGCGCGCCCAAACCCCCCAGCGGAAAAATGGCCAAAAAACGGGTGGGGTATAGCCTTGGGGGGAGGGACTGGCCAACTTCGTCCGCCGGAATCGGAATGGGGTGAGACTCTGCGAGCGGCCTCCGCGTGCCAAAAATAGACCGTGCACACTGCCGCGCCCAAAAGTAACCGACCGAAGGCCGGGGCGCAAAGTTCGTCCAGCCGAAAAATGGCCAAAAAACGGGTGGGCTATAGCCTTGGGGGGAGGGGCTGGCCCACTTCGTCCGCCGGACTCGGAATGGGACGAGACTTTGCGAGCGGCCTCCGCGTGCCAAAAATAAGCCGCGGGCACAGCCGCGCCCAAAAATAACCACCCGAAGGTCGTGGCGCCAAGTTCGTCCAGCGGAAAAATGGCCAAAAAATGGGTGGGCTATAGCCTTAGGGGGAGGGGCTGGCCAACTTCGTCCGCCGGACTCGGAATGCGGCGAGACTTTGCGAGCAGCCTCCGCCTGCAAAATATAGGCCGCGCACACAGCCGCGCCTAAAAATAACCGCCCGAAGGCCAGGGGGCCAAGTTCGTCCAGCGGAAAAATGGCCAAAAAATGGGTGGGCTTAGCCTTGGGGGGAGGGGCTGGCCAACTTCGTCCGCCGGACTCGGAATGTGGCGAGACTTTGCAAGTGGCGTCCGCGTGCCAAAAATAGGCCGCGAGTACAGCCGCTCCCAAAAATAACCCCCCGAAGGGCGGCGCGCCCTAACCCTCCAGCGAAAAAATGGCCAAACAACGGGTAGGCTATAGCCTTGGGGGGAGGGGCTGGCCCACTTCGTCCGCCGGACTAGGAATGGGACGAGACTTTGCGAGCGGCCTCCGCGTGCCAAAAATAGGCCCCGGGCACAGCCATGTCCAAAAATAACCGCCCGAAGGCCGGGGCGCCATGTTCGTCCAGCGGAAAAATGGCCAAAAAACGGGTGGGCTATAGCCTTGGGGGGAGGGGCTGGCCAACTTCGTCCGCCGGACTCGGAATGGGGCGAGACTTTGCGAGCGGCCTCCGCGTGCCAAAAATTAGGCCGCGGGCACAGCCGCGCCACAAAATAACCCCCCGAAGTTCGGCGCGCCCAAACCCCCCAGCGGAAAAATGGCCAAAAAACGGGTGGGCTATAGCCTTGGGGGGAGGGGCTGGTCAACATCATCCGCCGGACTCGGAATGGGGCGAGACTTCGCAAGCAAACTCCGCGTACCAGAACTAGGCTGCAGGGACAGCGGCGCCCAAAAATAACCGCCCGAATGCCGGGGCGCCAAGTTCGTCCAGCGGAAAAATGGACGAGCTATAGCCTTCGGGGGTGGGGCTGGCCCACTTCGTCCGCCGGACTCGGAATGGCACGAGACTTTGTGAGGTGCCTCCGTGTGCCAAAAATAGGCCGCGAGCACAGCCGCGCCCAAAAATACCCGCCCGAAGGCCGCGGCCTCAAGTTCGTCAGGCGGAAAAAGGCCACAAAAACGGGTGGGCTATAGCCTTGGGGGGTGGGGCTGGCCAACTTCGTCCGCCGGTCTCGGAATGCCGCGAGACTTTGTGAGGTGCCTACGTGTGTCAAAAATAGGCCGCGGGCACAGCCGCGCACAAAAATACCCGCCTGGCAGGTCGCATGCGCCAAGTTCGTCCAGCGGAAAAAGGCCACAAAAACGGGTGGGCTATAGCCTTGGGGGGTGGGGCTGGCCCACTTCGTCCGCCGGATTCGGAATGGCGCGAGACATTGCGAGCGGGCTCCGTGTGCCAAAAATAGGCCGCGAGCACAGCCGCGCCCAAAAATACCCGCCCGAAGGCCGCGGCGTCAAGTTCGTCCAGCGGAAAAAGGCCACAAAAACGGGTGGGCTATGGGCTTGGGGGGTGGGGCTGGCCAACTTCGTCCGCCGGTCTCGGAATGCCGCGAGACTTTGTGAGGTGCCTACGTGTGTCAAAAATAGGCCGCGGGCACAGCCGCGCAAAAAAATACCCGCCCGAAGGCCGCGGCGCCAAGTTCGTCCAGCGGAAAAAGGCCACAAAAACGGGTGGGCTATAGCCTTGGGGGTGGGGCTGGCCCACCAAATCCGCCGGACTCGGAATGGCGCGAGACATTGCGAGCGGCCTCCGTGTGCCAAAAATAGGCCCCGAGCACAGCCGCGCCCAAAAATAACCGCCCGAAGGCCGGGGCGCCAAGTTCGTCCAGCAATGGAAAAGGCCGCAAAACGGGTGGGCTATAGCCTTGGGGGTGGGGCTGGCCAACTTCGTCCCGCCGGACTCGGAAGGCGCGAGACTTTGCGAGGCGCCTCCGTGTGCCAAAATAGGCCGCGGCACAGCTGCTCCCAAAAATACCCGCCCAAGGCCGCGGCGTCTTGTTCGTCCTGCGTAAAAAGGCCACAAAAACGGGGGGGCTATAGCCTTGGGGGGTGGGGCTGGCCAACTTTGTCCGCCGGACTCAGAATGGCGCGAGAATTTAAGGGGGGCCTCCGTGTTCCAAAAAGAGGCCGCGGTCACAGCCGCGCCCAAAAACAACCCCCGAAGGTCGTTGTGTCCAAACCCCCCAGCGGAAAAATGGCCAAAAAACGGGTGGGCTATAGCCTTGGGGGGAGGGGCTGGCCAACTTCGTCCGCCGGACTCGGAATGGCGCGAGACTTTGCGAGCGGCCTCCGTGTGCCAGAAATAGGCCCCGCGCACAGCCGCGCCCAAAAATAACCACCCGAAGGTCGGCGCGCCCAAACCCCCGACCGGAAATTTGGCCAAAAAACGGGTGGGCTACATCCTTGGGGGGAGGGGCTGGCCAACTTCGTCCGCCTGACTCGGAATGCCGCGAGGCTTTGCGAGGGGCCTCCGTGTGCCAAAAATAGGCCGCGGGCAAAGCCGCGACCAAAAATAACCGGTCGAAGGCCGCGGCGCCAAGTTCGTCCAGCGGAAAAAGGCCTAAAAAACGGGCGGGCTATAGCCTTGGGGTGTGGGGCTGGCCCACTTCGTCCGCCGGACTCGGAATGCCGTGAGACTTTTCGAGCGGCCTCCGTGTGCCAAAAATAGGCCGCGGTCACAGCCGTGCTAAAAAATAACCGCCCGAAGGCCAGGGCGCCAAGTTCGTCCAGCGGAAAAAGGCCACAAAAACGGGTGGGCTATAGCCTTGGGGGGTGGGGCTGGCCAACTTCGTCCGCCGGACTCGGAATGGCGCGAGACTTTTCGAGGGGCCTCCGTGTGCCAAAAATAGGCCGCGGGCACAGCCGCGCCCAAAAATACCCGCCCGAAGGCCGGGGCGCCAAGTTCGTCGCGCGGGAGAGGGCGGGAGGGACGGGTGGGCTATAGCGTTGGGGGGTGGGGCTGGCCAACTTCGTCCGCCGGACTCGGAATGGCGCGAGACTTTGCGAGCGGCCTCCGTGTGCCAAAAATAGGCCGAGGGCACAGCTGCACCCAAAAATAACTGCCCGAAGGCCGGGGCGCCAAGTTGGTCCAGCGGAAACAGGCCACAAAAATGGGTGCGCTATAGCCTTGGGGGGTGGGGCTGGCCAACTTCGTCCGCCGGACTCGGAATGGCGCGAGACTTTGCGAGCGGGCTCCGCCTGCAAAATATAGGCCGCGCACACAGCCGCGCCCAAAAATAACCGCCCGAAGGCCAGGGGGCCAAGTTCGTCCAGCGGAAAAATGGCCAAAAAATGGGTGGGCTTAGCCTTGGCTGGAGGGGCTGGCCAACTTCGTCCGCCGGACTCGGAATGTGGCGAGACTTTGCAAGTGGCATCCGCGTGCCAAAAATAGGCCGCGAGTACAGCCGCTCCCAAAAATAACCCCCCGAAGGGCGGCGCGCCCTAACCCTCCAGCGAAAAAATGGCCAAAAAACGGGTAGGCTATAGCCTTGGGGGGAGGGGCTGGCCCACTTCGTCCGCCGGACTAGGAATGGGACGAGACTTTGCGAGCGGCCTCCGCGTGCCAAAAATAGGCCCCGGGCACAGCCATGTCCAAAAATAACCGCCCGAAGGCCGGGGCGCCATGTTCGTCCAGCGGAAAAATGGCCAAAAAACGGGTGGGCTATAGCCTTGGGGGGAGGGGCTGGCCAACTTCGTCCGCCGGACTCGGAATGGGGCGAGACTTTGCGAGCGGCCTCCGCGTGCCAAAAATAGGCCGCGGGCACAGCCGCGCCACAAAATAACCCCCCGAAGTTCGGCGCGCCCAAACCCCCCAGCGGAAAAATGGCCAAAAAACGGGTGGGCTATAGCCTTGGGGGGAGGGGCTGGTCAACATCATCCGCCGGACTCGGAATGGGGCGAGACTTCGCAAGCAAACTCCGCGTACCAGAACTAGGCTGTGGGCACAGCGGCGCCCAAAAATAACCGCCCGAATGCCGGGGCGCCAAGTTCGTCCAGCGGAAAAATGGACGAGCTATAGCCTTCGGGGGTGGGGCTGGCCCACTTCGTCCGCCGGACTCGGAATGGCACGAGACTTTGTGAGGTGCCTCCGTGTGCCAAAAATAGGCCGCGAGCACAGCCGCGCCCAAAAATACCCGCCCGAAGGCCGCGGCGTCAAGTTCGTCCAGCGGAAAAAGGCCACAAAAACGGGTGGGCTATAGCCTTGGGGGGTGGGGCTGGCCAACTTCGTCCGCCGGTCTCGGAATGCCGCGAGACTTTGTGAGGTGCCTACGTGTGTCAAAAATAGGCCGCGGGCACAGCCGCGCAAAAAAATACCCGCCCGAAGGCCGCGGCGCCAAGTTCGTCCAGCGGAAAAAGGCCACAAAAACGGGTGGGCTATAGCCTTGGGGGGTGGGGCTGGCCCACTTCGTCCGCCGGACTCGGAATGGCGCGAGACATTGCGAGCGGCCTCCGTGTGCCAAAAATAGGCCCCGAGCACAGCCGCGCCCAAAAATAACCGCCCGAAGGCCGGGGCGCCAAGTTCGTCCAGCGGAAAAAGGCCGCAAAAACGGGTGGGCTATAGCCTTGGGGGGTGGGGCTGGCCAACTTCGTCCGCCGGACTCGGAAGGGCGCGAGACTTTGCGAGGCGCCTCCGTGTGCCAAAAATAGGCCGCGGGCACAGCTGCTCCCAAAAATACCCGCCCGAAGGCCGCGGCGTCAAGTTCGTCCAGCGGAAAAAGGCCACAAAAACGGGTGGGCTATAGCCTTGGGGGGTGGGGCTGGCCAACTTTGTCCGCCGGACTCAGAATGGCGCGAGAATTTAAGGGGGGCCTCCGTGTTCCAAAAAGAGGCCGCGGTGACAGCCGCGCCCAAAAACAACCCCCGAAGGTCGTTGTGTCCAAACCCCCCAGCGGAAAAATGGCCAAAAAACGGGTGGGCTATAGCCTTGGGGGGAGGGGCTGCCCAAGTTCGTCCGCCGGACTTGGAATGGGGCGAGACTTTGCGAGCGGCCTCCGCGTGCCAAAAATAGGCCGCGGGCACAGCCGCGCCCAAAAATAACCACCCGAAGGTCGGCGCGCCCAAACCCCCGAGCGGAAATTTGGCCAAAAAACGGGTGGGCTACATCCTTGGGGGGAGGGGCTGGCCAACTTCGTCCGCCTGACTCGGAATGCCGCGAGGCTTTGCGAGGGGCCTCCGTGTGCCAAAAATAGGCCGCGGGCAAAGCCGCGACCAAAAATAACCGGTCGAAGGCCGCGGCGCCAAGTTCGTCCAGCGGAAAAAGGCCTCAAAAACGGGCGGGCTATAGCCTTGGGGTGTGGGGCTGGCCCACTTCGTCCGCCGGACTCGGAATGCCGCGAGACTTTTCGAGCGGCCTCCGTGTGCCAAAAATAGGCCGCGGTCACAGCCGTGCTAAAAAATAACCGCCCGAAGGCCGGGGCGCCAAGTTCGTCCAGCGGAAAAAGGCCACAAAAACGGGTGGGCAATAGCCTTGGGGGGTGGGGCTGGCCAACTTCGTCCGCCGGACTCGGAATGGCGAGAGACTTTTCGAGGGGCCTCCGTGCCAAAAAAAAATAGGCCGCGGGCACAGCCGCGCCCAAAAATAACCGCCGCAAGGCCGGGGCGCCAAGTTCGTCCAGCGGAAAAAGGCCACAAAAACGGGTGGGCTATAGCCTTGGGGGGTGGGGCTGGCCAACTTCGTCCGCCGGACTCGGAATGGCGCGAGACTTTGCGAGTGGCCTCCGTGTGCCAAAAATAGGCCGAGGGCACAGCTGCACCCAAAAATAACTGCCCGAAGGCCGGGGCGCCAAGTTCGTCCAGCGGAAAAAGGCCACAAAAACGGGTGGGCTATAGCCTTGGGGGGTGGGGCTGGCCAACTTCGTCCGCCGGAATCGGAATGGAGCGAGACTTTCCGAACGACCTCCGTGAGCCAAAAATAGGCCCCGGCCACAGCCGCGCCCAAAAATAACTGCCCGAAGGCCGGGGCGCCAAGTTGGTCCAGCGGAAAAAGGCCACAAAAATGGGTGCGCTATAGCCTTGGGGGGTGGGGCTGGCCAACTTCGTCCGCCGGACTCGGAATGGCGCGAGGCTTTGCGAGCGGGCTCCGTGTGCCAAAAATAGGCCCTGGCCACAGCCGCGCCCAAAAATAACCACCCGAAGGCCGGGGCGCCAAGTTCGTCATGCGGAAAATGGCCACAAAACCGGGTGGGCTATAGCCTTGGGGGGTGGGGCTGGCCAACTTCGTCCGCCGGACTCGGAATGGCGCGAGACTTTGCGAGCGGCCTCCGTGTGACAAAAATAGGCCACAGACACAGCCTAACAAAAAAATAACCGCCAGAAGGCCGGGGCGCCAAGTTCGTCCCAGCAGAAAATGGCCACAAAAACGGGTGGGCTATAGCCTTGGGCGTGGGGCTGGCCAACTTCGTCCGCCGGACTCGGAATGGCGCGAGACTTTGCGAGCGGCCTCCGTGTTCCAAAAATAGGCCTCGGACACAGCCGTGCTAAAAAATAACCGCCTGAAGGCCGGGGCGCCAAGTTCGTCCAGCGGAAAAAGGCCACAAAAACGGGTGGGCTATAGCCTTGGGGGGCGGGGCTGGCCAATTTCGTCCGCCGGACTAGAATGGCGCGAGACTTTACGAGGGGCCTCCGTGTACCAAAAATTGGCCGCGGGCACAGCCGCCCCCAAAAATAACCGCCAGATGGCCGGGGCGCCAAGTTCATCCAGCAGAAAAAGGCCACAAAAACGGGTGGGCTATAACCTTGGGGATGGGGCTGGCCAACTTCGTCCGCCGGACTTGAAATGGAGCGAGACTTTCCGAGAGCCTCCGTGTGCCGAAAATAGGCCCCGGCCACAGCCGCACCCAAAAATAACCGCCCGAAGGCCGGGGCGCCAAGTTCGTCCAGCAAAAAAATGCCACAAAAACGGGTAGGCTATAGCCTTGGGGGGTGGGTCTGGCCAACTTCGTCCGCCGGACTCGGAATGGCACGAGACTTTGCGAGCGGCCGCCGTGTGCCAAAAATAGGCCCCGGGCACAGCCGCGCCAAAAAATAACCGCCCGAAGGCCGGGGCGCCAACTTCGTCCAGCGGAAAAAGGCCACAAAAACGGGTGGGCTACAGCCTTGGGAGGTGGGGCTGGCCAACTTCGTCCGCCGGACTCGGAATGGCGCGAGACTTTGCGAGCGGGCTCCGTGAGCCAAAAATAGGCCCCGGCCACAGCCGCGCCGAAAAATAACCGCCCGAAGGCCGGGGCGCCAAGTTCGTCCAGCGGAAAAAGGCCACAAAAACGGGTGGGCTATAGCCTTGGGGGGTGGGGCTGGCCAACTTCGTCCGCCGGACTCGGAATGGCGCGAGACTTTGCGAGCGGCCTCCGTGTTCCAAAAATAGGCCCCGGGCACAGCCGTGCTAAAAAATAACCGCCCGAAGGCCGGGGCGCCAAGTTCGTCCAGCGGAAAAAGGCCACAAAAACGGGTGGGCAATAGCCTTGGGGGGTGGGGCTGGCCAACTTCGTCCGCTGGACTCGGAATGGCGAGAGACTTTTTGAGGGGCCTCCGTGTGCCAAAAATAGGCCGCGGGCACAGCCGCGCCAAAAAATAACCGCCCGAAGGCCGGGGCGCCAAGTTCGTCCAGCGGAAAAAGGCCACAAAAACGGGTGGGCTATAGCCTTGGGGGGTGGGGCTGGCCAACTTCGTCCGCCGGACTCGGAATTGCGCGAGACTTTGCGAGCGGCCTCCGTGTGCCAAAAATAGGCCGAGACCAAAGCCGCGCCCAAAAATAACCGCCCAAAGGCCGGGGCGCCAAGTTCGTCCAGCGGAAAAAGGCCACAAAAACGGGTGGGCTATAGCCTTGGGGGGTGGGGCTGGCCAACTTCGTCCGCCGGAATCGGAATGGAGCGAGACTTTCCGAACGACCTCCGTGTGCCAAAAATAGGCCCCGGACACAGCCGTGCTAAAAAATAACCGCCCGAAGGCCGGGGCGCCAAGTTCGTCCAGCGGAAAAAGGCCACAAAAACGGGTGGGCTATAGCCTTGGGGGGCGGGGCTGGCCAACTTCGTCCGCCGGACTAGAATGGCGCGAGACTTTACGAGGGGTCTCCGTGTACCAAAAATAGGCCCCGGGCACAGCCGCGCCCAAAAATAACTGCCCGAAGGCCGGGGCGCCAAGTTCGTCCAGCGGAAAAAGGCCACAAAAACGGGTGGGCTATAGCCTTGGGGCGTGGGGCTGGCCCACTTCGTCCGCCGGACTCGAAATGGAGCGAGACTTTGCGAGGGGCCTCCGTGTGCCAAAAATTGGCCGCGGGCACAGCCGCGCCCAAAAATAACCGCCCGAAGGCCGGGGCGCCAAGTTCGTCCAGCGGAAAAAGGCCACAAAAACGGGTGGGCTATAGCCTTGGGGGGTGGGGCTGGCCAACTTCGTCCGCCGGACTCGGAATTGCGCGAGACTTTGCGAGCGGCCTCCGTGTGCCAAAAATAGGCCGAGACCAAAGCCGCGCCCAAAAATAACCGCCCAAAGGCCGGGGCGCCAAGTTCGTCCAGCGGAAAAAGGCCACAAAAACGGGTGGGCTATAGCCTTGGGGGGTGCGGCTGGCCAACTTCGTCCGCCGGAATCGGAATGGAGCGAGACTTTCCGACCGACCTCCGTGTGCCAAAAATAGGCCCCGGACACAGCCGTGCTAAAAAATAACCGCCCGAAGGCCGGGGCGCCAAGTTCGTCCAGCGGAAAAAGGCCACAAAAACGGGTGGGCTATAGCCTTGGGGGGCGGGGCTGGCCAACTTCGTCCGCCGGACTAGAATGGCGCGAGACTTTACGAGGGGTCTCCGTGTACCAAAAATAGGCCCCGGGCACAGCCGCGCCCAAAAATAACTGCCCGAAGGCCGGGGCGCCAAGTTCGTGCAGCGGAAAAAGGCCACAAAAACGGGTGGGCTATAGCCTTGGGGCGTGGGGCTGGCCCACTTCGTCCGCCGGACTCGAAATGGAGCGAGACTTTGCGAGGGGCCTCCGTGTGCCAAAAATTGGCCGCGGGCACAGCCGCGCCCAAAAATAACCGCCCGATGGCCGGGGCGCCAAGTTCATCCAGCAGAAAAAGGCCACAAAAACGGGTGGGCTATAGCCTTGCGGGGTGGGGCTGGCCAACGTCGTCTGCCGGACTCGGAATGGCGCGAGACTTTGCGAGGGGCCTACGTGCGCCAAAAATAGGCCGTGGGCACATCCGCGCCCAAAAATAACCACCTGAAGGCCGGGGCGCCAAGTTCGTCCAGAGGAAATAGGCCACAAAAACGGGTGGGCTATAGCCTTGGGGGGTGGGGCTCGCCAACTTCGTCCGCCGGACTCGGAATGGCGCGAGACTTTGCGAGCAGTCTCCGTTTGCCAAAAATAGGACCCGGGCACAGCCGCGCACAAAAATAACCGCCCGAAGGCCGGGGCGCCAAGTTCGTCCAGAGGAAATAGGCCACAAAAACGGGTGAGCTATAGCCTTGGGGGGTGGGGCTGGCCAACTTCGTCCGCCGGACTCGGAATGGCGCGAAACTTAACGAGCGTCCTCCGTGTGCCAAAAACAGGCCCCGGGCACAGCCGCACCCAAAAATAACCTCCCGAAGGCCGGGGCGCCAAGTTCGTCCAGCGGAAAAAGGCCACAAAAACGGTGGGCTATAGCCTTGGGGGGTGGGGCTGGCCAACTTCGTCCGCCGGACTCGGACTGGCGTGAAACTTTGCGAGCGGCCTTTGTCTGCAAAAAATAGGCCCCCGGCACAGCCGCACCGAAAAATAACTGCCCGAAGGCTGGGGCGCCAAGTTCGTCCATCGGAAAAAGGCAACAAAAACGGGTGGGCTATAGCCTTGGGGGGTGGGGCTGGCCAACTTCGTCCGCCGGACTCGGAATGGCGCGAGAATGTGCGAGTAGCCTCCATGTGCCAAAAATAGGCCCCGTGCACAGCCGCGCCCCAAAATAACCGCCCGAAGGCCGGGGCGCCAAGTTCGTCCAGAGGAAATAGGCCACAAAAACGGGTGGGCTATAGCCTTGGGGGGTGGGGCTCGCCAACTTCGTCCGCCGGACTCGGAATGGCGCGAGACTTTGCGAGCAGTCTCCGTTTGCCAAAAATAGGCCCCGGACACAGCCGCGCCCAAAAATAACCGCCCGAAGGCCGGGGCGCCAAGTTCGTCCAGAGGAAATAGGCCACAAAAACGGGTGAGCTATAGCCTTGGGGGGTGGGGCTGGCCAACTTCGTCCGCCGGACTCGGAATGGCGCGAAACTTAACGAGCGTCCTCCGTGTGCCAAAAACAGGCCCCGGGCACAGCCGCACCCAAAAATAACCTCCCGAAGGCCGGGGCTCCAAGTTCGTCCAGCGGAAAAAGGCCACAAAAACGGTGGGCTATAGCCTTGGGGGGTGGGGCTGGCCAACTTCGTCCGCCGGACTCGGACTGGCGTGAGACTTTGCGAGCGTCCTTTGTCTGCAAAAAATAGGCCCCCGGCACAGCCGCACCGAAAAATAACCGCCCGAAGGCCGGGGCGCCAAGTTCGTCCATCGGAAAAAGGCAACAAAAACGGGTGGGCTATAGCCTTAGGGGGTGGGGCTGGCCTACTTCGTCCGCCGGACTCGGAATGGCGCGAGAATTTGCGAGCAGCCTCCGTGTGCCAAAAAAAGGCCCCGGGCACAGTCGCACCCAAAAATAACCTCCCGAAGGCCGGGGCGCCAAGTTCGTCCAGCGGAAAAAGGCCACAAAAACGGTGGGCTATAGCCTTGGGGGGTGGGGCTGGCCAACTTCGTCCGCCGGACTCGGACTGGCGTGAAACTTTGCGAGCGGCCTTTGTCTGCAAAAAATAGGCCCCCGGCAAAGCCGCACCGAAAAATAACTGCCCGAAGGCTGGGGCGCCAAGTTCGTCCATCGGAAAAAGGCAACAAAAACGGGTAGGCTATAGCCTTGGGGGGTGGGGCTGGCCTACTTCGTCCGCCGGACTCGGAATGGCGCGAGAATTTGCGAGCAGCCTCCGTGTGCCAAAAATAGGCCCTGCGCAAAGCCGCGCCCAAAAATAACCGCCCGAAGGCCGGGGCGCCAAGTTCGTCCAGCGGAAAAAGGCCACAAAAACGGGTGGGCTATAGCCTTGGGGGGTGGGGCTGGCCAACTTCGTCCGCCGGACTCGGAATGCCGCGAGACTTTGCGAGCAGTCTCCGTGTGCCAAAACTAGGCCCCGGGCACAGCCGCGCCCAAAAATAACCGCCCGAAGGCCGGGGCGCCAAGTTCGTCCAGCGGAAAAAGGCCACAAAAACGGGTGGGCTATAGCCTTGGGGGGTGGGGCTGGCCAACTTCGTCCGCCGGACTGGAAATGGCGCGAGACTTTGCGAGCAGCCTCCGTGTGCCAAAAATAGGCCCCGGGCACAGCCGTGCCCAAAAATAACCCCCCGAAGGCCGGGGCGCCAAGTTCGTCCAACGGAAAAAGGCAACAAAAACGGGTGGGCTATAGCCTTGGGGGGTGGGGCTGGCCTACTTCGTCCGCCGGACTCGGAATGGCGCGAGAATTTGCGAGCAGCCTCCGTGTGCCAAAAATAGGCCCTGGGCAAAGCCGCGCCCAAAAATAACCGCCCGAAGGCCGGGGCGCCAAGTTCGTCCAGCGGAAATAGGCCACAAAAACGAGTGGGCTATAGCCTTGGGGGGTGGGGCTGGCCAACTTCGTCCGCCGGACTCGGAATGCCGCGAGACTTTGCGAGCAGTCTCTGTGTGCCAAAACTAGTCCCCGGACACAGCCGCGCCCAAAAATAACTGCCCGAAGGCCGGGGCGCCAAGTTCGTCCAGCGGAAATAGGCCACAAAAACGGGTGAGCTATAGCCTTGGGGGGTGGGGCTGGCCAAGTTCGTCCGCCGGACTCGGAATGGCGCGAGACTTTGCGAGCGGCCTCCGTGTGCCAAAAATAGGCCCTGGGCACAGCCGCTCCAAAAAATAACCGCCCGAAAGCCGGGGCGCCAAGTTCGTCCAGCAAAAAAATGCCACAAAAACGGGTGGGCTATAGCCTTGGGGGGTGGGGCTGGCCTACTTCGTCCGCCGGACTCGGAATGGAGCGAGACTTTGCGAGCAGCCTCCGGGTGCCGAAAATAGGCCCCGGGGACAGCCGCGCCCAAAACTAACCACCCGAAGGCCGGCGCGCCAAGTTCCTCCGGCAAAAAAATGCCACAAAAACGGGTGGGCTATAGCCTTGGGGGGTGGGGCTGGCCAACTTCGTCCGCCGGACTCGGAATGGCGCGAGACTTTGCGACCGGCCTCCGTGTGCCAAAAACAGGCCCCGGGCACAGCCGCGCCCAAAAATAACCACTCGAAGGCCGGGGCGCCAAGTTCATCCAGCGGAAAAAAGCCACAAAAACGGGTGGGCTATAGCCTTGGGGGGTGGGGCTGGCCAACTTCGTCCGCCGGACTCGGAATGGCGCGAGACTTTGCGAGCGGCCTCCGTGTGCCAAAAATAGGCCCTGGGAACAGCCGCTCCCAAAAATAACTGCCCGAAGGCCGGGGCGCCAAGTTCGTCCAGCGGAAAAAGGCCACAAAAACGGGTGGGCTATAGCCTTGGGGGGTGGGGCTCGCCAACTTCGTCCGCCGGACTCGGAATGGCGCGAGACTTTGGGAGCGGCCTCCGTGTGCCAAAAATAGGCCCCGGGCACAGCCGCGCCTAAAAATAACCGCCCGAAGGCCGGGGCGCGAAGTTCGTCCAGCAAAAAAATATCACAAAAACGGGTGGGCTATAGCCTTGGGGGGTGGGGCTGGCCAACTTCGTCCGCCGGACTCGGAATGGCGCGAGACTTTACGAACGGCCTCCGTGTGCCAAAAATAAGCCCCGGGCAAAGCCGCGCCCAAGATTAACCGCTCAAAGGCCGGGGCGCCAAGTTCGTCCAGCGGAAAAAGGTCACAAAAACGGGTGGGCTATAGCCTTGGGGGTTGGGGCTGGCCAACTTCGTCCGCCGGACTCGGAATGGCGCGAGAATTTGCGAGCAGCCTCCGTGTGCCAAAAATAGGCCCTACGCAAAGCCGCGCCCAAAAATAACCGCCCGAAGGCCGGGGCGCCAAGTTCGTCCAGCGGAAAAAGGCCAGAAAAACGGGTGGGCTATAGCCTTGGGGGGTGGGGCTGGCCCACTTCGTCCGCCGGACTCGGAATGGCGCGAGACTTTGCGAGCAGTCTCCGTGTGGCAAAACTAGGCCCCGGGCACAGCCGCGCCCAAAAATAACCGCCCGAAGGCCGGGGCGCCAAGTTCGTCCAGCGGAAATAGGCCACAAAAACGGGTGAGCTATAGCCTTGGGGGTGGGGCAGGCCAACCGTCCCGCCGGACTCGGAATGGTGCGAGACTTTGCGAAGGGCGTCCGTGTGCAAAAAATACGCCGTGGGCACAGCCGCGCCCAAAAATAACCACCCGAAGGCCGGGACGCCAAGTTCGTCCAGCGGAAAAAGCCACAAAAACGGGTGGGCTATAGCCTTGGGGGGTGGGGCTGGCCAACTTCGTCCGCCGGACTCGGAATGGCGCGAGACTTTGCGAGCAGCCTCCGTGTGCCAAAAATAGGCCCCGGCTACAGCCGCGCCCAAAAATAACCGCCCGAAGGCCGGGACGCCAAGTTCGTCCAGCGGAAAAAGGCCACAAAAACGGGTGGGCTATAGCCTTGGGGGGTGGGGCTGACCAACTTCGTCCGCCGGACTCGGAATGGCGCGAGACTTTGCGAGCAGCCTCCGTGTGCCAAAAATAGGCCCTGGGCAAAGCCGCGCCCAAAAATAACCGCCCGAAGGCCGGGGCGCCAAGTTCGTCCAGCGGAAATAGGCCACAAAAACGAGTGGGCTATAGCCTTGGGGGGTGGGGCTGGCCCACTTCGTCCGCCGGACTCGGAATGCCGCGAGACTTTGCGAGCAGTCTCCGTGTGCCAAAACTAGGCCCCGGGCACAGCCGCGCCAAAAAATAACCGCCCGAAGGCCGGGGCGCCCAGGTCGTCCAGCGGAAAAAGGCCACAAAACGGGTGAGCTATAGCCTTGGGGGTGGGGCTGGCCAAGTTCGTCCGCCGGACTCGGAATGGCGCGAGACTTTGCGAGCGGCCTCCGTGTGCCAAAAATAGGCCCTGGGCACAGCCGCTCCAAAAAATAACCGCCCGAAAGCCGGGGCGCCAAGTTCGTCCAGCAAAAAAATGCCACAAAAACGGGTGGGCTATAGCTTTGGGGGGTGGGGCTGGCCTACTTCGTCCGCCGGACTCGGAATGGAGCGAGACTTTGCGAGCAGCCTCCGGGTGCCGAAAATAGGCCCCGGGGACAGCCGCGCCCAAAACTAACCACCCGAAGGCCGGCGCGCCAAGTTCCTCCGGCAAAAAAATGCCACAAAAACGGGTGGGCTATAGCCTTGGGGGGTGGGGCTGGCCAACTTCGTCCGCCGGACTCGGAATGGCGCGAGACTTTGCGAGCAGCCTCCGTGTGCCAAAAATAGGCCCTGGGCAAAGCCGCGCCCAAAAATAACCGCCCGAAGGCCGGGGCGCCAAGTTCGTCCAGCGGAAATAGGCCACAAAAACGAGTGGGCTATAGCCTTGGGGGGTGGGGCTGGCCAACTTCGTCCGCCGGACTCGGAATGCCGCGAGACTTTGCGAGCAGTCTCCGTGTGCCAAAACTAGGCCCCGGGCACAGCCGCGCCCAAAAATAACCGCCCGAAGGCCGGGGCACCAAGTTCGTCCAGCGGAAATAGGCCACAAAAACGGGTGAGCTATAGCCTTGGGGGGTGGGGCTGGCCAAGTTCGTCCGCCGGACTCGGAATGGCGCGAGACTTTGCGAGCGGCCTCCGTGTGCCAAAAATAGGCCCTGGGCACAGCCGCTCCCAAAAATAACCGCCCGAAGGCCGGGGCGCCAAGTTCGTCCAGCAAAAAAATGCCACAAAAACGGGTGGGCTATAGCCTTGGGGGGTGGGGCTGGCCTACTTCGTCCGCCGGACTCGGAATGGAGCGAGACTTTGCGAGCAGCCTCCGGGTGCCGAAAATAGGCCCCGGGGACAGCCGCACCCAAAAATAACCGCCCGAAGGCCGGCGCGCCAAGTTCGTCCGGCAAAAAAATGCCACAAAAACGGGTGGGCTATAGCCTTGGGGGGTGGGGCTGGCCAACTTCGTCCGCCGGACTCGGAATGGCGCGAGACTTTGCGAGCAGCCTCCGTGTGCCAAAAATAGGCCCTGGGCACAGCCGCGCCCGAAAGTAATCGCCCCAAGGCCGGGGCGCCAAGTTCATCCAGCGGAAAAAGGCCACAAAAACGGGTAGGCTATAGCCTTGGGGGGTGGGGCTGGCCAACTTCATCCGCCGGACTCGAAATGGTGCGAGACATTGCGAGCAGCCTCCGTGTGCTGAAAATAGTCCCCGGTCACAGCCGCGCCCAAAAATAACCGCCCGAAGGCCGGGGCGCGAATTTCGTCCAGCGGAAAATGGCCACAAAAACGGGTGGGCTATAGCCTTGGGGGGTGGGGCTGGCCAACTTCGTCCGCCGGACTCGGAATGGCGCGAGAATTACGAGCGGCCTCCGTGTGCCAAAAATAGGCCCCGGACACAGCCGCGCCCAAAAATAACTGCCCGAAGGCCGGGGCGCCAAGTTCGTCCAGCGGAAAAAGGCCACAAAAACGGGTGGGCTATAGCCTTGGGGCGTGGGGCTGGCCCACTTCGTCCGCCGGACTCGAAATGGAGCGAGACTTTGCGAGCAGCCTCCGTGTGCCAAAAATAGGCCCCGGGCACAGCCGCGCCCAAAAATAACCGCCCGAAGGCCGGGGCGCCAAGTTCGTCCAGCAAAAAAATGCCACAAAAATGGGTGGGCTATAGCCTTGGGGGGTGGGGCTGGCCAACTTCGTCCGCCGGACTCGGAATTGAGCGAGACTTTGCGAGCAGCCTCCGTGTTCCGAAAATAGGCCCCGGGGACAGCCGCGCCCAAAAATAACCACCCGAAGGCCGGCGCGCCAAGTTCGTATGGCAAAAAAATGCCACAAAAACGGGTGGGCTATAGCCTTGGGGGGTGGGGCTGGCCAACTTCGTCCGCCGGACTCGGAATGGCGCGAGAATTTACGAGCATCCTCCGTGTGCCAAAAATAGGCCCCGGGCACAGCCGCGCCCAAAAATAACCGCCGGAAGGCCGGGGCGCCCAGTTCGTCCAGCGGAAAAAGGCCACAAAAACGGGTGGGCTATAGCCTTGGGGGGTGGGGCTGGCCCACTTCGTCCGCCGTACTCGGAATGGCGCGAGACTTTGCGAGCGGCCTCCGTGTTCCAAAAATAGGCCCCGGGCACAGCCGTACCCAAAAATAACTTCCCGAAGGCCGGGGCGCCAAGTTCGTCCAGCGGAAAAAGGCCACAAAATCGGGTGGGCTATAGCCTTGGGGAGTGGGGCTGGCCAACTTCGTCCGCCGGACTTGAAATGGAGCGAGACTTTCCGAGAGCCTCCGTGTGCCAAAAATAGGCCCCGGCCACAGCCGCACCCAAAAATAACCGCCCAAAGGCCGGGGCGCCAAGTTCGTCCAGCAAAAAAATGCCACAAAAACAGGTAGGCTATAGCCTTGGGGGGTGGGGCTGGCCAACTTCGTCCGCCGGACTCGGAATGGAGCGAGACTTTACGAGCAGCCTCCGTGGGCCGAAAATAAGCCCCGGGCACAGCCGCGCCCAAAAATAACCGCCCGAAGGTCGGCGCGCCAAGTTCGTCCAACAAAAAAATGCCACAAAAACGGGTAGGCTATAGCCTTGGGGGGTGGGGCTGGCCAACTTCGTCCGCCGGACTCGGAATGGCGCGAGACTCTGCGAGCAGCCTCCGTGTGCCAAAAATAGGCCCCGGGCACAGCCGCGCCAAAAAATAACCGCCCGAAGGCCGGGGCGCCCAGTTCGTCCAGCGGAAAAAGGCCACAAAAACGGGTGGGCTATAGCCTTGGGGGGTGGGGCTGGCCCACTTCGTCCGCCGGACTCGGAATGGCGCGAGACTTTGTAAGCGGCCTCCGTGTGCGAAAAGTAGGCCCCGGGTACAGCCGCGCCCAAAAATAACCGCCCGAAGGCTGGGGCGCCAAGTTCGTCCAGCGGAAAAAGGCCACAAAAACGGGCGGGCTATAGCCTTGGGGGGTGGGGCTGGCCAACTTCATCCGCCGGACTCGGAATGGCGCGAGACTTTGCGAGCGGCCTCCATGTGCCAAAAATAGGCCCCGGGCACAGCCGCGCCCAAAAATAACCGCCCGAAGGCCGGGGCGCCATGTTCGTCCAGCGGAAAAAGGCCACAAAAACGGGTGGGCTATAGCCTTGGGGGGTGGGGCTGGCCAACTTCGTCGGCCGGACTCGGAATGGCGCGAGACTTTGCGAGCGGCCTCCGTGTGCCAAAAATAGGCCTCAGACACAGCCGCGACCAAAAATAACCGCCCGAAGGCCGGGGCGCCAAGTTCGTCCAGCGGAAAAATGGCCAAAAAACGGGTGGGCTATAGCCTTGGGGGGAGGGGCTGGCCAACTTCGTCCGCCGGACTCGGAATGGGGCGAGACATTGAGAGCAGCCTCCGCGTGCCAAAAATAGGCCGCGGGCACAGCCACACCCAAAAATAACACCCCCAAGGTTGGCGCGCCCAAACCCCCCAGCGGAAAAATGGCCAAAAAACGGGTGGGCTATAGCCTTGGGGGGAGGGGCTGGCCAACTTCGTCCGCCGGACTCGGAATGGGGCGAGACTTTACGAACGGCTTCCGCGTGCCAAAAATAGGCCCCGGGCACAACCGCGCCCAAAAATAACCGCCCAAAGGCCGGGGCGCCAAGTTCGTCCAGCGGAAAATTGGCCAAAAAACGGGTGGGCTATAGCCATGGGGGGAGGGGCTGGCCAACGTCGTCCGCCGGACTCGGAATGGGGCGAGACTTTGCGAGCGGTCTCCGCGTGCCAAAAATAGGCCGCGGGTACAGCCGCGCCCAAAAATAACCGCCCGAAGGCTGGGGCGCCAAGTTCGTCCAGCGGAAAATTGGCCAAAAAACGGGTGGGCTATAGCCTTGTGGGGAGGGGCTGGCAAACTTCGTCCGCCCGACTCGGAATGGGGCGATATTTTGTGAGCGGCCTTTGCGTGCCAAAAATAGGCCGCAGGCACAGCCGCACCCAAAAATAACCCCCCGAAGGTCGGCGCGCCCAAACCCCCCAGCGGAAAAATGGCCAAAAAACGGGTGGGCTATAGCCTTGGGGGGAGGGGCTGGCCGACTTCGTCCGCCAGACTCAGAATGGGTCGAGACTTTGCGAGCGGCCTCCTTGTGCCAAAAATAGGCCGCGGGCACAGCCGCGCCCAAAAATAACCGCCCGAAGGCCGGGGCGCCAAGTTCGTCCAGCGGAAAAATGGCCAAAAAACGGGAGGGCTATAGCCATGGGGGGAGGGGCTGGCCAACGTCGTCCGCCGGACTCGGAATGGGGCGAGACTTTGCGAGCTGCCTCCGCGTGCCAAAAATAGGCCGAGGGCATAGCCGCGCCCAAAAATAACCACCAAAAGGCCGGGACGCCAAGTTCGTCCAGCGGAAAAATGGTCAAAAAACGGGTGGGCTATAGCCATGGGGGGAGGGGCTGGCCAACGTCGTCCGCCGGACTCGGAATGGGGGGTGACTTTGTGAGCGGCCTCCGCGTGCCAAAAATAGGCCGCGGGCACAGCTGCACCCAAAAAAAACCCCCCGAAGGTCGGCGCGCCCAAACCCCCCAGCGGAAAAATGGCCAAAAAACGGGTGGGCTATAGCCTTGGGGGGAGGGGTTGGCCAACTTCGTCCCCCGGGCTCGGAATGGGGCGAGACTTTGCGAGCGACCTCCGTGTGCCAAAAATAGGCCGCGGCCACAGCCGCACCCAAAAATAACCCCCCGAAGGTCGGCGCGCCCAAACCCCCTAGCGGAAAAATGGCCAAAAAACGGGTGGGCTATAGCCTTGGGGGGAGGGGCTGGCCAACTTCGTCCGCCCGACTAGGAATGGGGTGAGACATTGCGAGCTGCCTCCGTGGGCTAAAAATAGGCCGCGGACACAGCCGCGCCCAAAAATAACCGCCCGAAGGCGGGGGCGCCAAGTTCGTCCTGTGGAAATATGCCCAAAAAATGGGTGGGCTATAGCCTTGGGGGGAGGGGCTGGCCAACTTCGTCCGCCGGATTCGGAATTGGGCGAGACTTTGCAAGCGGCCTCCGCGTGCCAAAAATAGGCTGCGGGCACAGCCGCGCCCAAAAATAACCGCCCGAAGACCGGGGAGCCAAGTTCGTCCCGCGGAAAAATGGCCAAAAAACGGGTGGGCCATAGCCTTGGGGGGAGGGGCTGGCCAACGTCGTCCGCCGGACTCGGAATGGGGTGAGACTTTGTGAACGGCCTCCGCGTGCCAAAAATAGGCCGTGGGCACAGCCGCGCCCAAAAATAACCGCCCGAAGACCGGGGCGCCAAGTTCGTCCCGCGGAAAAATGGCCAAAAAATGGGTGGGCTATAGCCATGGGGGGAGGGGCTGGCCAACGTCGTCCGCCGGACTCGGAATGGGGCGAGACTTTGCGAGCGGCCTCCGCGTGCCAAAAATAGGCCGCGGGCACAGCCGCACCCAAAAATAACCCCCCGAAGGTCGGCGCGCCCAAACCCCCCAGCGGAAAAATGGCCAAAAAACGGGTGGGCTATAGCCTTGGGGGGAGGGGCTGGCCCACTTCGTCCGCCCGTCTCGGAATGGGGCGAGACTTTGCGAGCGGCATCCGCGGGCTAAAAATAGGCCGCGGGCACAGCTGCGCCCAAAAATAACCGCCCGAAGGCCGGGGCGCCAAGTTCGTCCAGCGGAAAAATGGCCAAAAAACGGGTGGGCTATAGCCTTGGGGGGAGGGGCTGGCCGACTTCGTCCACCGGACTCGGAATGGGGCGAGACTTTGGCAGCGGCCTCCGCATGCCAAAAATAGGCCCCGGGCACAGCCGCGCCCAAAAATAGCCGCCCGAAGGCCGGGGCGCCAAGTTCGTCCAGCGGAAAAATGGCCAAAAAACGGATGGGCTATAGCCTTGAGGGGAGGGGCTGGGCAACTTCGTCCGCCGGACTCGGAATGGGGCGAGACTTTGCGAACGGCCTCCGCGTGCCAAAAATAGGCCGTGGGCACAGCCGCACCCAAAAATAACCGCCCGAAGGCTGGGGCGCCAAGTTCGTCCAGCGGAAAAATGGCCAAAAAACGGGTGGGGCTATAGCCTTGGGGGGAGGGGCTGGCCGACTTCGTCCACCGGACTCGGAATGGGGCGAGACTTTGCCAGCGGCCTCCGCGTGCCAAAAATTGGCCGCGGGCACGGCCGCACCCAAAAATAGCCCCCCGAAGGCCGGGGCGCCAAGTTCGTCCAGTGGAAAAATGGCCAAAAAACGGGTGGGCTATAGCCATGGGGGGAGGGGCTGGCCAACGTCGTCCGCCGGACTCGGAATGGGGCGAGACAATGAGAGCGGCCTCCGCGTGCCAAAAATAGGCCGCGGGCACAGCCGCACCCAAAAATAACCCCCCCAAGGTTGGCGCGCCCAAACCCCCCAGCGGAAAAATGGCCAAAAAACGGGTGGGCTATAGCCTTGGGGGGAGGGGCTGGCCGACTTCGTCCGCCGGACTCGGAATGGGGCGAGACTTTGCCAGCGGCCTCCGCGTGCCAAAAATAGGCCCCGGGCACAGCCGCGCCCAAAAATAACCGCCCAAAGGCCGGGGCGCCAAGTTCGTCCAGCGGAAAAATGGCCAAAAAACGGGTGGGCTATAGCCTTGGGGGGAGGGGCTGGCCAACTTCGTCCGCCGGACTCGGAATGGGTTGAGACTTTGCGAGCGGCCTCCGCGTGCCAAAAATAGGACGCGGGCATAGCCGCGCCCAAAAATAACCGCCCGAAGGCCAGGGCGCCAAGTTCGTCCAGCGGAAAAATGGCCAAAAAACGGGTGGGGCTATAGCCTTGGGGGGAGGGGCTGGCCGACTTCGTCCACCGGACTCGGAATGGGGCGAGACTTTGCCAGCGGCCTCCGCGTGCCAAAAATTGGCCGCGGGCACGGCCGCACCCAAAAATAGCCCCCCGAAGGCCGGGGCGCCAAGTTCGTCCAGTGGAAAAATGGCCAAAAAACGGGTGGGCTATAGCCATGGGGGGAGGGGCTGGCCAACGTCGTCCGCCGGACTCGGAATGGGACGAGACAATGAGAGCGGCCTCCGCGTGCCAAAAATAGGCCGCGGGCACAGCCGCACCCAAAAATAACCCCCCCAAGGTTGGCGCGCCCAAACCCCCCAGCGGAAAAATGGCCAAAAAACGGGTGGGCTATAGCCTTGGGGGGAGGGGCTGGCCGACTTCGTCCGCCGGACTCGGAATGGGGCGAGACTTTGCCAGCGGCCTCCGCGTGCCAAAAATAGGCCCCGGGCACAGCCGCGCCCAAAAATAACCGCCCAAAGGCCGGGGCGCCAAGTTCGTCCAGCGGAAAAATGGCCAAAAACGGGTGGGCTATAGCCTTGGGGGAGGGCTGGCCAACTTCGTCCGCCTCGGACTCGGAATGGGTTGAGACTTTGCGAGCGGCCTCCGCGTGCCAAAAATAGGACGCGGGCATAGCCGCGCCCAAAAATAACCGCCCGAAGGCCAGGGCGCCAAGTTCGTCCAGCGGAAAAATGGCCAAAAAACGGGTGATCTATAGCCATGGGGGGAGGGGCTGGCCAACGTCGTCCGCCGGACTCGGAATGGGGTGAGACTTTGCGAACGGCCTCCGCGTGCCAAAAATAGGCCGTGGGCACAGCCGCACCCAAAAATAAGCGCCCGAAGGCTGGGCGCCAAGTTCGTCCAGCGGAAAAATGGCCAAAAAACGGGTGGGCTATAGCTTTGGGGGGAGGGGCTGGCCAACTTCGTCCGCCGGACTCGGAATGGGTCGAGATTTTGCGAGCGGCCTCCGCAGCCTAAAAATAGGCCGCGGGCACAGCTGCGCCCAAAAATAACCGCCCGAAGGCCGGGGCGCTAAGTTCGTCCAGCGGAAAAATGGCAAAAAACGGGTGGGCTATAGCCTTGGGGGGAGGGGCTGGCCAACGTCGTCCGCCGGACTCGGAATGGGGTGAGACTTTGCGATCGGCCTTCGCGTGCCAAAAATAGGCCGCGGGCACAGCCGCGCCCAAAAATAACCACCCAAAGGCCGGGACGCCAAGTTCGTCCAGCGGAAAAATGGCCAAAAAACGGGTGGGCTATAGCCATGGGGGGAGGGGCTGGCCAACGTCGTCCACCGGACTCAGAATGGGGCGAGACTTTGCGAGCGGCCTCCGCGTGCCAAAAATAGGCCGCGGGCACAGCCGCGCACAAAAATAACTGCCCGAAGGCTGGGGTGCCAAGTTCGTCCAGCAGAAAAATGGCCAAAAAACGGGTGCGCTATAGCCTTGGGGGGAGGGGCTGGCCAACTTCGTCCGCCGGATTCGGAATGGGGCGAGACTTTGCGAGCGGCCTCCGCGGGCTAAAAATACGCCGCGGTCACAGCTGCGCCCAAAAATAACCGCTCGAAGGCCGGGGCGCCAAGTTCGTCCAGCGGAAAAATGGCCAAAAAACGGGTGGGCTATAGCCATGGGGGGATGGGCTGGCCAACGTCGTCCGCCGGACTCGGAATGGGGCGAGACTTTGCGAGCGGCCTCCGCGTGCCAAAAATAGGCAGCGGGCACAGCCGCACCCAAAAAAAACCCCCCGAAGGTCGGCGCGCCCAAACCCCCCAGCGGAAAAATGGCCAAAAAATGGGTGGGCTATAGCCTTGGGGGGAGGGGCTGGCCAACTTCGTCCGCCCGACTAGGAATGGGGCGAGACTTTACGAGCTGCCTCCGCGGGATAAAAATAGTCCGCGGGCACAGCCGCGCCAAAAAATAACCACCCAAAGGCCGGGACGCCAAGTTCGTCCAGCGGAAAAATGGCCAAAAAACGGGTGGGCTATAGCCATGGGGGGAGGGGCTGGCCAACGTCGTCTGCCGGACTCGGAATGGGGCGAGACTTTGCGAGCGGCCTCCGCGTGCCAAAAATAGGCCGCGTGCACAGCTGCACCCAAAAAAAACCCCCCGAAGGTCGGCGCGCCCAAACCCCCCAGCGGAAAAATGGCCAAAAAATGGGTGGGCTATAGCCTTGGGGGGAGGGGCTGGCCAACTTCGTCCGCCCGACTAGGAATGGGGCGAGAATTTGCGAGCTGCCTCCGCGGGCTAAAAATAGGCCGCGGGCACAGCCGCGCCCAAAAATAACCATCCAAAGGCCGGGACGCCAAGTTCGTCCAGCGGAAAAATGGCCAAAAAACGGGTGGGCTATAGCCATGGGGGGAGGGCTGGCCAACGTCGTCCGCCGGACTCGGAATGGGGCGAGACTTTACGAGCGGCCTCCGCGTGCCAAAAATAGGCCGCGCGCACAGCCGCGCCCAAAAATAACCCCCCGAAGGTCGTCGCGCCCAAACCCCCCGGCGGAAAAATGGCCAAAAAACGGGTGGGCTATACCCTTGGGGGGAGGGGCTGGCCAACTTCGTCCGCCCGACTAGGAATGGGGCGAGACTTTGCGAGCTGCCTCCGCGTGCTAAAAATAGGCCGCGGGCACAGCCGCGCCCAAAAATAACCGCCCGAAGGCGGGGGCGCCAAGTTCGTCCTGTGGAAATATGGCCAAAAAACGGGTGGGCTATAGCCTTGGGGGGAGGGGCTGGCCAACTTCGTCCGCCGGATTCGGAATTGGGCGAGACTTTGCGAGCGGCCTCCGCGTGCCAAAAATAGGCCGCGGGCACAGCCGCGCCCAAAAATAACCCCCCGAAGGTCGTCGCGCCCAAACCCCCCAGCGGAAAAATGGCCAAAAAACGGGTGGGCTATACCCTTGGGGGGAGGGGCTGGCCAACTTCGTCCGCCCGACTAGGAATGGGGCGAGACTTTGCGAGCTGCCTCCGCGGGCTAAAAATAGGCCGCGGGCACAGCCGCGCCCAAAAATAACCGCCCGAAGGCGGGGGCGCCAAGTTCGTCCTGTGGAAATATGGCCAAAAAACGGGTGGGCTATAGCCTTGGGGGGAGGGGCTGGCCAACTTCGTCCGCCGGATTCGGAATGGAGCGAGACTTTCCGAGAGCCTCCGTGTGCCGAAAATAGGCCCCGGCCACAGCCGCGCCCAAAAATAACCGCCCGAAGGCCGGGGCACCAAGTTCGTCCAGCAAAAAAATGCCACAAAAACGGGTCGGCTATAGCCTTGGGGGGTGGGGCTGGCCAACTTCGTCCGCCGGACTCGGAATGGAGCGAGACTTTGCGAGCAGCCTCCGTGTGCCGAAAATAAGCCCCGGGCACAGCCGCGCCCAAAAATAACCACCCGAAGGTCGGCGCGCCAAGTTCGTCCAGCAAAAAAATGCCACAAAAACGGGTGGGCTATAGCCTTGGGGGGTGGGGCTGGCCAACTTCGTCCGCCGGACTCGGAATGGCGCGAGACTTTGCGAGTAGCCTCCGTGTGCCGAAAATAAGCCCCGGACACAGCCGCGCCCAAAAATAACCGCCCGAAGGTCGGCGCGCCAAGTTCGTCCAGCAAAAAAATGCCACAAAAACGGGTGGGCTATAGCCTTGGGGGGTGGGACTGGCCAACTTTGTCCGCCGGACTCTGAATGGCGCGAGACATTGTAAACGGCCTCCGTGTGGCAAAAGTAGGCCCCGGGCACAGCCGCGCCCAAAAATAACCGCCCGAAGGCTGGGGCGCCAAGTTCGTCCAGCGGAAAAAGGCCACAAAAACGGGCGGGCTATAGCCTTGGGGGGTGGGGCTGGCCAACTTCATCCGCCGGACTCCGAATGGCGCGAGACTTTGCGAGCGGCCTCTGTGTACCAAAAATAGGCCCCGGGCACAACCGTGCCCAAAAATAACCGCCCGAAGGCCGGGGCGCCAAGTTCGTCCAGCGGAAAAAGGCCACAAAAACGGGTGGGCTATAGCCTTGGGGGGTGGGGCTGGCCAACTTCGTCCGCCGGACTCGGAATGGCGCGAGCCTTTGTGAGCGGCCTCCGTGTGCCAAAAATAGTCCCCGGGCACAGCCGCGCCCAAAAATAACCGCCCGAAGGCCGGGGCGCCATGTTCGTCCAGCGGAAAAAGGCCACAAAAACGGGTGGGCTATAGCCTTGGGGGGTGGGGCTGGCCCACTTCGTCCGCCGGACTCGGAATGGCGCGAGACTCTGCGAGTGGCCTCCGTGTGCCAAAAATAGGCCCCGGGCACAGCCGCGCCCAAAAATAACCGCCCGAAGGCCGGGGCGCCAAGTTCGTCCAGTGTAAAAAGGCCACAAAAACGGGTGGGCTATAGCCTTGGGGGGTGGGGCTGGCCAACTTCATCCGCCGGACTCCGAATGGCGCGAGACTTTGCGAGCGGCCTCTGTGTACCAAAAATAGGCCCCGGGCACAGCCGTGCCCAAAAATAACCGCCCGAAGGCCGGGGTGCCAAGTTCGTCCAGCGGAAAAAGGCCACAAAAACGGGTGGGCTATAGCCTTGGGGGGTGGGGCTGGCCAACTTCGTCCGCCGGACTCGGAATGGCGCGAGCCTTTGTGAGCGGCCTCCGTGTGCCAAAAATAGTCCCCGGGCACAGCCGCGCCCAAAAATAACCGCCCGAAGGCCGGGGCGCCATGTTCGTCCAGCGGAAAAAGGCCACAAAAACGGGTGGGCTATAGCCTTGGGGGGTGGGGCTGGCCCACTTCGTCCGCCGGACTCGGAATGGCGCGAGACTCTGCGAGTGGCCTCCGTGTGCCAAAAATAGGCCCCGGGCACAGCCGCGCCCAAAAATAACCGCCCGAAGGCCGGGGCGCCAAGTTCGTCCAGTGTAAAAAGGCCACAAAAACGGGTGGGCTATAGCCTTGGGGGGTGGGGCTGGCCAACTTCGTCGGCCGGACTCGGAATGGCGCGAGACTCTGCAAGCGGCCTCCGTGTGCCAAAAATAGGCCCCGGGCACAGCCGCGCCCGAAAGTAATCGCCCGAAGGCCGGGGCGCCAAGTTCATCCAGCGGAAAAAGGCCACAAAAACGGGTGGGCTATAGTCTTGGGGGGTGGGGCTGGCCAAGTTCGTCCGCCGGACTCGGAATGGCGCGAGACTTTGCGAGCGGCCTCCGTGTGCCAAATATAGGCCCCTGGCACAGCCGCGCCAAAAAATAACCGCCCGAAGGCCAGGGCGCCAATTTCGTCCAGCGGAAAAAGGCCACAAAAACGGGCGGCCTATAGCCTTGGGGGGTGGGGCTGGCCAACTTCGTCCACCGGACTCGGAATGGCGCGATACTTTGCGAGCGGCCTCCGTGTGCCAAAAATAGGCCTCGGGCACAGCCGTTACCAAAAATAACCGCCCGAAGGCCGGGGCGCCAAGTTCGTCCAGCGGAAAAAGGCCACAAAAACGGGTGGGCTATAGCCTTGGGGGGTGGGGCTGGCCAACTTCGTCCGCCGGACTCGGAATGGCGCGAGACTTTGCGAGCGGCCTCCGTGTGCCAAAAATAGGCCCCGGGCACAGCCGCGCCCAAAAATAACCGCCCGAAGGCCGGGGCGCCATGTTCGTCCAGCGGAAAAAGGCCACAAAAACGGGTGGGCTTTAGCCTTGGGGGGTGGGGCTGGCCAACTTCGTCTGCCGGACTCGGAATGGCGCGAGACTCTGCGAGCGGCCTCCGTGTGCCAAAAATAGGCCCCGGGCACAGCCGCGCGCAAAAATAACAGCCCGAAGGCCGGGGCGCCAAGTTCGTCCAGCGGAAAAAGGCCACAAAAACGGGCGGGCTATAGCCTTGGGGAGTGCGGCTGGCCAACTTCATCCGCCGGACTCTGAATGGCGCGAGACTTTGCGAGCGGCCTCTGTGTACCAAAAATAGGCCCCGGGCACAGCCGTGCCCAAAAATAACCGCCCGAAGGCCGGGGCGCCAAGTTCGTCCAGCGGAAAAAGGCCACAAAAACGGGTGGGCTATAGCCTTGGGGGGTGGGGCTGGCCAACTTCGTCCGTCGGACTCGGAATGGCGCGAGACTTTGTGAGCGGTCTCCGTGTGCCAAAAATAGTCCCCGGGCACAGCCGCGCCCAAAAATAACCGCCCGAAGGCCGGGGCGCCATGTTCGTCCAGCGGAAAAAGGCCACAAAAACGGGTGGGCTATAGCCTTGGGGGGTGGGGCTGGCCCACTTCGTCCGCCGGACTCGGAATGGCGCGAGACTCTGCGAGTGGCCTCCGTGTGCCAAAAATAGGCCCCAGGCACAGCCGCGCCCAAAAATAACCGCCCGAAGGCCGGGGCGCCAAGTTCGTCCAGTGTAAAAAGGCCACAAAAACGGGTGGGCTATAGCCTTGGGGGGTGGGGCGGGCCAACTTCGTCGGCCGGACTCGGAATGGCGCGAGACTCTGCAAGAGGCCTCCGTGTGCCAAAAATAGGCCCCGGGCACAGCCGCGCCCGAAAGTAATCGCCCGAAGGCCGGGGCGCCAAGTTCATCCAGCGGAAAAAGGCCACAAAAACGGGTGGGCTATAGCCTTGGGGGGTGGGGCTGGCCAAGTTCGTCCGCCGGACTCGGAATGGCGCGAGACTTTGCGAGCGGCCTCCGTGTGCCAAATATAGGCCCCTGGCACAGCCGCGCCGAAAAATAACCGCCCGAAGGCCAGGGCGCCAATTTCGTCCAGCGGAAAAAGGCCACAAAAACGGGCGGCCTATAGCCTTGGGGGGTGGGGCTGGCCAACTTCGTCCCCCGGACTCGGAATGGCGCGATACTTTGCGAGCGGCCTCCGTGTGCCAAAAATAGGCCTCGGGCACAGCCGTTACCAAAAATAACCGCCCGAAGGCCGGGGCGCCAAGTTCGTCCAGCGGAAAAAGGCCACAAAAACGGGTGGGCTATAGCCTTGGGGGGTGGGGCTGGCCAACTTCGTCCGCCGGACTCGGAATGGCGCGAGACTTTGCGAGCGGCCTCCGTGTGCCAAAAATAGGCCCCGGGCACAGCCGCGCCCAAAAATAACCGCCCGAAGGCCGGGGCGCCAAGTTCGTCCAGCGGAAAACGGCCACAAAAACGGGCGGGCTGTAGCCTTGGGGGGTGGGGCTGGCCAACTTCGTCTGCCGGACTCGGAATGGCGCGAGACTTTGCGAGCAGTCTCCGTGTGTCAAAAATAGGCCCAGGCCACAGCCGCGCCCAAAAATAACCGCCCGAAGGCCGGGTCGACAAGTTCGTCCAGCGGAAAAAGGCCACAAAAACGGGTGGGCTATAGCCTTGGGGGGTGGGGCTGGCCAACTTCGTCCACCGGACTCGGAATTGCGCGAGACTTTGCGAGCAGTCTCCGTGTGTCAAAAATAGGCCCAGGCCACAGCCGCGCCCAAAAATAACCGCCCGAAGGCCGGGGCGCCAAGTTCGTCCAGCGGAAAAAGGCCACAAAAACAGGTGGGCTATAGCCTAGGGGGGTGTGGCAGGCCAAGTTCGTCCGCCGGACTCGGAATGGCGCGAGACTTTGCGAACGGCCTCGGTGTGCCAAAAATAGGCCCCGGACACAGCCGCGCCCAAGAATAACCGCCCGAAGGCCGGGGCGCCAAGGTCGTCCAGCGGAAAAAGGCCACAAAAACGGGTGGGCTATAGCCTTTGGGGGTGGGGCTGGCCCACTTCGTCCGCCGGACTCGGAATGGCGCGAGACTTTGCGAGCGGCGTCCGTGTGCCAAAAAAAGGTCCCGGGCACAGCCGAGCCCAAAAATAACCGCCCGAAGGCCGGGGCGCCAAGTTCGTCCAGCGGAAAAAGGCCACAAAAACGGGTGGGCTATAGCCTAGGGGGGTGGGGCTGGCCAACTTCGTCTGCCGGACTCGGAATGGCGCGAGACTTTGCGAACGGCCTCCGTGTGCCAAAAACAGGCCCCGGGCACAGCCGCGCCCAAAAATAACCGCCCGAAGGCCGGGGCGCCAAGTTCGTCCAGCGGAAAAGGCCGCAGGGACGCGTGGGCTATAGCCTTGTTACTGGGGGCTGGCCAACGTCGTCCGCCGGACTCGGAATGGCGCGAGACTTTGCGAGCGGCCTCCGTGTGCCAAAAATAGGCCCCGGGCACAGCCGCACCCAAAAATAACCGCCCGAAGGCCGGGGCGCCAAGTTCGTCCAGCGGAAAAAGGACACAAAAACGAGTGGGCTATAGCCTTGGGGGGTGGGGCTGGCCCACTTCGTCCGCCGGACTCGGAATGGCGCGAGACTTTGCGAGCGGCCTCCGTGTGCCAAAAATAGGCCCCGGGCACAGCCGCGCCCAAAAATAACCGCCCGAAGGCCGGGTCGACAAGTTCGTCCAGCGGAAAAAGGCCACAAAAACGGGTGGGCTATAGCCTTGGGGGGTGGGGCTGGCCAACTTCGTCCGCCGGACTCCGAATTGCGCGAGACTTTGCGAGCAGTCTCCGCGTGTCAAAAATAGGCCCAGGCCACAGCCGCGCCCAAAAATAACCGCCCGAAGGCCGGGGCGCCAAGTTCGTCCAGCGGAAAAAGGCCACAAAAACGGGTGGGCTATAGCCTAGGGGGGTGTGGCAGGCCAAGTTCGTCCGCCGGACTCGGAATGGCGCGAGACTTTGCGAACGGCCTCGGTGTGCCAAAAATAGGCCCCAGACACAGCCGCGCCCAAGAATAACCGCCCGAAGGCCGGGGCGCCAAGGTCGTCCAGCAGAAAAAGGCCACAAAAACGGGTGGGCTATAGCCTTTGGGGGTGGGGCTGGCCAACTTCGTCCGCCGGACTCGGAATGGCGCGAGACTTTGCGAGCGGCGTCCGTTTGCCAAAAAAAGGTCCCGGGCACAGCCGAGCCCAAAAATAACCGCCCGAAGGCCGGGGCGCCAAGTTCGTCCAGCGGAAAAAGGCCACAAAAACGGGTGGGCTATAGCCTAGGGGGGTGGGGCTGGCCAACTTCGTCTGCCGGACTCGGAATGGCGCGAGACTTTGCGAACGGCCTCCGTGTGCCAAAAACAGGCCCCGGGCACAGCCGCGCCCAAAAATAACCGCCCGAAGGCCGGGGCGCCAAGTTCGTCCAGCGGAAAAAGGCCGCAAAAACGGGTGGGCTATAGCCTTGGGGGGTGGGGCTGGCCAAGTTCGTCCGCCGGACTCGGAATGGGGCGAGGCTTTGCGAGCGGCCTCCGAGTTCCAAAGATAGGCCGCGGGCACAGCCGTACCCAAAAATTACCGCCCGAAGGCCGGGGCGCCAAGTTCGTCCAGCGGAAAAAGGCCACAAAAACGGGTGGGCTATAGCCTTGGGGGGTGGGGATGGCCAAGTTCGTCTGCCGAACTCGGAAAGGGGCGAGACTTTGAGAATGGCCTCTGTGTGCCAAAAATAGCTTGCGTACACAGCCGTGCCCAAAAATAACAGCCCGAAGGCCGGGGCGCCAAGTTCGTCCAGCGGAAAAAGGCCACAAAAACGGGTGGGCTATAGCCTTGGGGGGTGGGGCTGGCCAACTTCGTCCGCCGGACTCGGAATGGCGCGAGACTTTGCGAGGCGCCTCCGTGTGCCAAAAATAGGCCGCGGGCACAGCCACGCCCAATAATAACTGCCCGAAGACCGGGGCGCCAAGTTCGTCCAGCGGAAAAAGGCCACAAAAGCGTGTGGGCTATAGCCTTGGGGGGTGGGGCTGGCCAAGTTCGTCCGCCGGACTCGAAATGTGGCGAGACTTTGCGAGCGGCCTCCGTGTGCCAAAAATAGGCCGCGGACACAGCCGTGCCCAAAAATAACCGCCCGAAGGCCGTGGCGCCAAGTTCGTCCAGCGAAAAAAGGCCACAAAAACGGGTGGGCTATAGCCTTGGGGGGTGGGGCTGGCCAAGTTCGTCCGCCGGACTCGGAATGGGGCGAGACTTTGCGAGCGGCCTCCGTGTGCCAAAAATAGGCCGCGGGCACAGCCACGCCCAATAATAACTGCCCGAAGACCGGGGCGCCAAGTTCGTCCAGCGAAAAAAGGCCACAAAAACGGGTGGGCTATAGCCTTGCGGGGTGGGGCTGGCCAAGTTTGTCCGCCAGATTCGGAATGGGGCGAGACTTTGCGAGCATCCTCCGTGTATCAAAAATATGCCGTAGGCACAGCCGCACCCAAAAATAACCGCCCGAAGGCCGGGGCGCCAAGTTTGTCCAGCGGAAAAAGGCCACAAAAACGGGTGGGCTATAGCCTTGGGGGGTGGGGCTGGCCAAGTTTGTCCGCCGGATTCGGAATGGGGCGAGACTTTGCGAGCATCCTCCTTGTGCCAAAAATAGGCGTTGGGCACAGCCGCACCCAAAAATAACCGCCCGAAGGCCGGGGCGCCAAGTTAGTCAAGCGGAAAAAGGCCACAAAAACGGGTGGACTATAGCCTTGGGGGGTGGGGCTGTCCAAGTTCGTCCGCCAGACTCGGAATGGGGCGAGACTTTGCCAGCGTCCTCCGTGTGCCAAAAATAGGCCGCGGGCACAGCCATGCCCAATAATAACCACCCGAAGACCGGGGCGCCAAGTTCGTCCAGCGGAAAAAGGCCACAAAAGCGTGTGGGCTATAGCCTTGGGGGGTGGGGCTGGCCAATTTCGTCCGCCGGACTCGGAATGGGGCGACAATTTGCGAGCGGCCTACGTGTGCCAAAAATAGGCCGCGGACACAGCCGCGCCCAAAAATAACTGCCCGAAGGCCGAGGCGCCAAGTTCGTCTAGCGGAAAAAGGCCACAAAAACGGGTGGGCTGTAGCCTTGGGAAGTGGGGTCAGCCAAGTTCGTCTGCCGGACTCGGAATGGGGCGAGACTTTGCGAGCGGCCTCCGTGTGCCAAAAATAGGCCGTGGGCACAGCAGCGCCCAAAAGTAACCGCCCGAAGGCCGGGGTACCAAGTTCGTCCAGCGGAAAAAGGCCACAAAAACGGGTGGGCTATAGCCTTGGGTGGTGGGCTGGCCAAGTTCTTCCGCCGGAATTGGAATAGGGCGAGACTTTGCGAGCGGCCTCCGTGTACCAAAAATAGGCCGCGGGCACAGCCGCGCCCATAAATAATGGCCCGAAGGCCGGGCGCCAAGTTCAGCCAGCGGAAAAAGGCCACAAAAACGGGTGGGTTATAGCCTTGGGGGCTGGGCTGGCCAAGTTCGTCCGCCGGACTCAGAATGGGGCGAGACTTTGCGAGCGGCCTCCGTGTGCCAAAAATAGGCCGTGGGCACAGCCGCGCCCAAATATCACAGCCCGATGTCCGGGGCGCCAAGTTCGTGCAGCAGAAAAAGTCCACAAAAACGGGTGGGCTATAACTTTGGGGGGTGGGGCTGACCGACTTCATCCGCCGGACTCGGAATGGCGCGAGACTTTTTGAGTCCCCTCCGTGTGCCAAAAATAGGCCGCGGACACAGCCGCGCCCAAAAATAACAGCCCGAAGGCCGCCGCGACAAGTTCGTCCAGCGGAAAAAGGCCAGAAAAATGGGTGGGCTATAGCCTTGCGGGGAGGGGCTGGCCGACTTCGTCCACCGGACTCGGAATGGTGCGAGACTTTGCGAGGCACCTCCGTGTGACAAAAATAGGCCGCGGGCACAGCCGCGCCCAAAAATACCCGCCCGAAGGCCGCGGCGTCAAGTTCGTCCAGCGGAAAAAGGCCACAAAAACGGATGGGCTGTAGCCTTGGCGGTTGGGGCTGGCCTACTTCGTCCGCCGGACTCGGAATGGTGCGAGACTTGGCGAGGCGCCTCCGTGTGCCAAAAATAGGCCGTAGGCACAGCCGCGCCCAAAAATAACCGCCCGAAGGCCGGGGCGCCAAGTTCGTCCAGCGGAAAAAGGCCGCAAAAACGGGTGGGCTATAGCCTTGGGGGGTGGGGCTGGCCCACTTCGTCCGCCGGACTCGGAATGGTGCGAGACTTTGCGAGGCACCTCCGTGTGCCAAAAATAGGCCGCGGGCACAGCCGCGCCCAAAAATACCCGCCCGAAGGCCGCGGCGTCAAGTTCGTCCAGCGGAAAAAGGCCACAAAAACGGATGGGCTGTAGCCTTGGCGGTTGGGGCTGGCCTACTTCGTCCGCCGGACTCGGAATGGTGCGAGACTTGGCGAGGCGCCTCCGTGTGCCAAAAATAGGCCGTAGGCACAGCCGCGCCCAAAAATAACCGCCCGAAGGCCGCGGCGCCAAGTTCGTCCAGCGGAAAAAGGCCACAAAAACGGGTGGGCTATAGCCTTGGGGAGTGGGGCTGGCCCACTTCGTCCGCCGGACTCGGAATGGCGCGAGACTTTGCGAGCGGCCTCCGTGTGCCAAAAATAGGCCCCGGGCACAGCCGCGCCCAAAAATAACCGCCCGAAGGCCGGGTCGACAAGTTCGTCCAGCGGAAAAAGGCCGCAAAAACGGGTGGGCTATAGCCTTGGGGGGTGGGGCTGGCCCACTTCGTCCGCCGGACTCGGAATGGCGCGAGACTTTGCGACCGGCCTCCGTTTGCCAAAAATAGGCCCCGGGCACAGCCGCGCCCAAAAATAACCGCCCGAAGGCCGGGGCGCCAAGTTCGTCCAGCGGAAAACGGCCACAAAAACGGGCGGGCTGTAGCCTTGGGGGGTGGGGCTGGCCAACTTCGTCTGCCGGACTCGGAATGGCGCGAGACTTTGCGAACGGCCTCCGTGTGCCAAAAACAGGCCCCGGGCACAGCCGCGCCCAAAAATAACCGCCCGAAGGCCGGGGCGCCAAGTTCATCCAGCGGAAAAAGGCCGCAAAAACGGGTGGGCTATAGCCTTGGGGGGTGGGGCTGGCCAAGTTCGTCCGCCGGACTCGGAATGGGGCGAGACTTTGAGAGCGGCCTCCGTGTGCCAAAAATAGGCCGCGGGCACAGCCGGTCCCAAAAATAACCGCCCGAAGCCCGGGTCGCTAAGTTCGTCCAGCGAAAAAAGGCCACAAAAACGGGTGGGCTATAGCCTTGGGGGGTGGGGCTGGCCAAGTTCGTCCGCCGGACTCGGAATGGGGCGACACTTTGCGAGCGGCCTCCGTGTGCCAAAAATAGGCCGCGGGCACAGCCGCGTCAAAAAATAACCGCCCGAAGGCCGGGGCGAAAAAGTTCGTCCAGCGGAAAAAGGCCACAAAAACGGGTGGGCTATAGCCTTGGGGGGTGGGGCTGTCCAAGTTCGTCCGCCGGACTCGGAATGGGGCGAGACTTTGTGAGCGGCCTCCGTGTTCGAAAAATAGGGCGCGGGCACATCCGCACCCAAAAATAACCCCCCGATGGCCGGGGCGCCAAGTTCGTCCAGCGAAAAAAGGCCACAAAAACGGGTGGGCTATAGCCTTGGGGGGTGGGGCTGGCCAAGTTCGTCCGCCGGACTCGGAATGGGGCGAGTCTTTGCGAGCGGCCTCCGAGTTCTAAAGATAGGCCGCGGGCACAGCCGTACCCAAAAATTACCGCCCGAAGGCCGGGGCGCCAAGTTCGTCCAGCGGAAAAAGGCCACAAAAACGGGTGGGCTATAGCCTTGAGGGGTGGGGCTGGCCAAGTTCGTCTGCCGAACTCGGAAAGGGGCGAGACTTTGCGAATGGCCTCTGTGTGCCAAAAATAGGTTGCGTACACAGCCGTGCCCAAAAATAACAGCCCGAAGGCCGGGGCGCCAAGTTCGTCCAGCGGAAAAAGGCCACAAAAACGGGTGGGCTATAGCCTTGGGGGGTGGGGCTGGCCAAGTTCGTCCGCCGGACTCGGAATGGGGCGAGACTTTGCGAACGGCCTCCGTGTGCCAAAAATAGGCCGCGGGGACAGCCACGCCCAATAATAACCACCCGAAGACCGGGGCGCCAAGTTCGTCCAGCGGAAAAAGGCCTCAAAAGCGTGTGGGCTATAGCCTTGGGGGGTGGGGCTGTTCAAGTTCGTCTGCAGGACTAGGAATGGGGCGAGACTTTGCGAACGGCCTCCGTGTGCCAAAAATAGGCCACGGGCACAGCCGCGCCCAAATATAACCGCCCGAAGTCCGGGGCGCCAAGTTCGTCCAGCGGAAAAAGGCCACAAAAACGGGTGGGCTATAGCTTTGGGGGGTGGGGCTGGCCAAATTCATCCGCCGGACTCGGAATGGGGCGAGACTTTGCGAATGGCCTCCGTATGCCAAAAATAGGACGCGGACACAGCCGTGCCCAAAAATAACTGTCCGAAGGCCGGGGCGCCAAGTTCGTCCAGCGGAAAAAGGCCACAAAAAGGGGTGGGCTATAGCCTTGGGGGGTGTGGCTGGCCAAGTTCGTCCGCCGGACTCAGAATGGGGCGAGACTTTGCAAGCGGCCTCTGTGTCCCAAAAATAGGCAGCAGGCACAGCCGTACCAAAAAATAACCTCCCGAATGCCGGGGCGCCAAGTTCGTCCAGCGGAAAATGGCCACAAAAACGGGTGGGTTATAGCCTTGGGGGGTGGGGCTGGCCAAGTTCGTCCGCCGGACTCGGAATGGGGCGAGACTTTGCGAGCGGCCACTGTGTGCCGAAAATAGGCCGCGGGCAAAGCCGCGTCCAAAAGTAACCGCCCGAAGCCCGGGGCGCCAAGTTCGTCCAGCGGAAAAAGGCCACAAAAAGGGGTGGGCTATAGCCCTGGGGAGTGGGGCTGGCCAAGTTCGTCCGCCGGACTCAGAATGGGGCGAGACTTTGCGAGCGCCCACCGTGTCCTAAAAATAGGCCGCGGCCACAGCCGCGCCCAAAAATAACGTCCCGAAGGCCGGGGCGCCACGTTCGTCCAGCGGAAAAAGGCCACAAAAATGGGTGGGCTATAGCCCTGGGGGGTGGGGCTGACCAAGTTCGTCCGCCGGACTCGGAATGGGGCGAGACTTTGTGAGCGGCCTCCGTGTTCGAAAAATAGGGCGCGGGCACATCTGCACCCAAAAATAACCCCCCGATGGCCGGGGCGCCAAGTTCGTCCAGCGAAAAAAGGCCACAAAAACGGGTGGGCTATAGCCTTGGGGGGTGGGGCTGGCCAAGTTCGTCCGCCGGACTCGGAATGGGGCGAGGCTTTGCGAGCGGCCTCCGAGTTCCAAAGATAGGCCGCGGGCACAGCCGCACCCAAAAATAACCGCCCGAAGGCCGGGGCGCTAAGTTCGTCCAGCGGAAAAAGGCAGCAAAAACGGGTTGGGCTATAGCCTTGGGGGGTGGGGCTGGCCAAGTTCGTCCGCCGGACTCGGAATGGGGCGACACTTTGCGAGCGGCCTCCATGAGCCAAAATTAGGCAGCGAGCGCATCCGTGTCCAAAAATAACCGCCCGAAGGCCAGAGCGCCAAGTTCGTCCAGCGGAAAAAGGCCACAAAAAGGGGTGGGCTATAGCCCTGGAGGGTGGGGCTGGCCTAGTTCGTCCGCCGGACTCGGAATTGGGCGAGACTTTGCGAGCGGCCTCCGTGTGCCAAAAATAGGCCACGGGCACAGCCGCGCCCAAAAATAACAGCCCGAAGGCCGGGTCGCCAAGTTCGTCCAGCGGAAAAAGGCCACAAAAACGGGTGGGCTATAGCCTTGGGGGGTGGGGCTGGCCAAGTTCGTCTGCCAGACTCGGAATGGGGCGACACTTTGCGAATGGCCTCCGTGTGCCAAAAATAGGACGCGGACACAGCCACGCCCAAAATTAACTGCCCGAAGGCCGGGGCGCCAAGTTCGTCCAGCGGAAAAAGGCCACTAAAACGGGTGGGCTATAGCCTTGGGGGGTGGGGCTGGACAAGTTCGTCTGCCGGACTCGGAATGGGACGAGACTTTGCGAATGGACTCCGTGTGCCAAAAATACGCCACGGGCACAGCCGCGCCCAAAAATAACAGCCCGAAGGCCGGGGCGCCAAGTTCGACCAGCGGAAAAAGGCCACAAAAACGGGTGGGCTATAGCCTTGGGGGGTGGGGCTGGCCAAGTTCGTCCGCCGGACTCAGAATGGGGTGAGACTTTGCGAGCGGCCTCCGTGTGCCAAAAATAGGCCGCGGGGACAGCCACGCCCAATAATAACCACCCGAAGACCGGGGCGCCAAGTTCGTCCAGCGGAAAAAGGCCACAAAAGCGTGTGGGCTATAGCCTTGGGGGGTGGGGCTGTCCAAGTTCGTCTGCAGGACTAGGAATGGGGCGAGACTTTGCGAACGGCCTCCGTGTACCAAAAATAGGCCACGGGCACAGCCGTGCCCAAATATAACCGCCCGAACTCCGGGGCGCCAAGTTCGTCCAGCGGAAAAAGGCCACAAAAACGGGTGGGCTATAGCCTTGGGGGGTGGGGCTGGCCAAGTTCGTCCGCCGGACTCGGAATGGGGCGAGACTTTGAGAGCGGCCTCCGTGTGCCAAAAATAGGCCGCGGGCACAGCCGGTCCCAAAAATAACCGCCCGAAGCCCGGGTCGCTAAGTTCGTCCAGCGAAAAAAGGCCACAAAAACGGGTGGGCTATAGCCTTGGGGGGTGGGGCGGGCCAAGTTCGTCCGCCGGACTCGGAATGGGGCGACACTTTGCGAGCGGCCTCCGTGTGCCAAAAATAGGCCGCGGGCACAGCCGCGTCAAAAAATAACCGCCCGAAGGCCGGGGCAAAAAAGTTCGTCCAGCGGAAAAAGGCCACAAAAATGGGTGGGCTATAGCCCTGGGGGGTGGGGCTGACCAAGTTCGTCCGCCGGACTCGGAATGGGGCGAGACTTTGTGAGCGGCCTCCGTGTTCGAAAAATAGGGCGCGGGCACATCCGCACCCAAAAATAACCCCCCGATGGCCGGGGCGCCAAGTTCGTCCAGCGAAAAAAGGCCACAAAAATGGGTGGGCTATAGCCTTGGGGGGTGGGGCTGGCCAAGTTTGTCCGCCGGACTCGGAATGGGGCGAGGCTTTGCGAGCGGCCTCCGAGTTCTAAAGATAGGCCGCGGGCACAGCCGTACCCAAAAATTACCGCCCGAAGGCCGGGGCGCCAAGTTCGTCCAGCGGAAAAAGGCCACAAAAACGGGTGGGCTATAGCCTTGGGGGGTGGGGCTGGCCAAGTTCGTCTGCCGAACTCGGAAAGGGGCGAGACTTTGCGAATGGCCTCTGTGTGCCAAAAATAGGTTGCGTACACAGCCGTGCCCAAAAATAACAGCCCGAAGGCCGGGGCGCCAAGTTCGTCTAGCGGAAAAAGGCCACAAAAACGGGTGGGCTATAGCCTTGGGGGGTGGGGCTGGCCAAGTTCGTCCGCCGGACTCGGAATGGGGCGAGACTTTGCGAACGGCCTCCGTGTACCAAAAATAGGCCGCGGGGACAGCCACGCCCAATAATAACCACCCGAAGACCGGGGCGCCAAGTTCGTCCAGCGGAAAAAGGCCTCAAAAGCGTGTGGGCTATAGCCTTGGGGGGTGGGGCTGTTCAAGTTCGTCTGCAGGACTAGGAATGGGGCGAGACTTTGCGAACGGCCTCCGTGTGCCAAAAATAGGCCACGGGCACAGCCGCGCCCAAATATAACCGCCCGAAGTCCGGGGCGCCAAGTTCGTCCAGCGGAAAAAGGCCACAAAAACGGGTGGGCTATAGCTTTGGGGGGTGGGGCTGGCCAAATTCATCCGCCGGACTCGGAATGGGGCGAGACTTTGCGAATGGCCTCCGTGTGCCAAAAATAGGACGCGGACACAGCCGCGCCCAAAAATAACTGTCCGAAGGCCGGGGCGCCAAGTTCGTCCAGCGGAAAACGGCCACAAAAAGGGGTGGGCTATAGCCTTGGGGGGTGTGGCTGGCCAAGTTCGTCCGCCGGACTCAGAATGGGGCGAGACTTTGCAAGCGGCCTCTGTGTCCCAAAAATAGGCAGCAGGCACAGCCGTACCAAAAAATAACCTCCCGAAGGCCGGGGCGCCAAGTTCGTCCAGCGGAAAATGGCCACAAAAACGGGTGGGTTATAGCCTTGGGGGGTGGGGCTGGCCAAGTTCGTCCGCCGGACTCGGAATGGGGCGAGACTTTACGAGCGGCCACTGTGTGCCGAAAATAGGCCGCGGGCAAAGCCGCGTCCAAAAATAACCGCCCGAAGCCCGGGGCGCCAAGTTCGTCCAGCGGAAAAAGGCCACAAAAAGGGGTGGGCTATAGCCTTGGGGGGTGGGGCTGGCCAAGTTCGTCCGCCGGACTCAGAATGGGGCGAGACTTTGCAAGCGGCCTCTGTGTCCCAAAAATAGGCAGCAGGCACAGCCGTACCAAAAAATAACCTCCCGAAGGCCGGGGCGCCAAGTTCGTCCAGCGGAAAATGGCCACAAAAACGGGTGGGTTATAGCCTTGGGGGGTGGGGCTGGCCAAGTTCGTCCGCCGGACTCGGAATGGGGCGAGACTTTGCGAGCGGCCTCCATGAGCCAAAATTAGGCAGCGGGCACAGCCGTGTCCAAAAATAACCGCCCGAAGGCCAGAGCGCCAAGTTCGTCCAGCGGAAAAAGGCCACAAAAAGGGGTGGGCTATAGCCCTGGAGGGTGGCGCTGGCCTAGTTCGTCCGCCGGACTCGGAATTGGGCGAGACTTTGCGAGCGGCCTCCGTGTGCCAAAAATAGGCCACGGGCACAGCCGCGCCCAAAAATAACAGCCCCAAGGCCGGGTCGCCAAGTTCGTCCAGCGGAAAAAGGCCACAAAAACGGGTGGGCTATAGCCTTGGGGGGTGGGGCTGGCCAAGTTCGTCTGCCGGACTCGGAATGGGGCGAGACTTTGCGAGCGGCCACTGTGTGCCGAAAATAGGCCGCGGGCAAAGCCGCGTCCAAAAATAACCGCCCGAAGCCCGGGGCGCCAAGTTCGTCCAGCGGAAAAAGGCCACAAAAAGGGGTGGGCTATAGCCCTGGGGAGTGGGGCTGGCCAAGTTCGTCCGCCGGACTCAGAATGGGGCGAGACTTTGCGAGCGCCCTCCGTGTCCTAAAAATAGGCCGCGGCCACAGCCGCGCCCAAAAATAACGTCCCGAAGGCCGGGGCGCCACGTTCGTCCAGCGGAAAAAGGCCACAAAAATGGGTGGGCTATAGCCCTGGGGGGTGGGGCTGACCAAGTTCGTCCGCCTGACTCGGAATGGGGCGAGACTTTGTGAGCGGCCTCCGTGTTCGAAAAATAGGGCGCGGGCACATCTGCTCCCAAAAATAACCCCCCGATGGCCGGGGCGCCAAGTTCGTCCAGCGAAAAAAGGCCACAAAAACGGGTGGGCTATAGCCTTGGGGGGTGGGGCTGGCCAAGTTCGTCCGCCGGACTCGGAATGGGGCGAGGCTTTGCGAGCGGCCTCCGAGTTCCAAAGATAGGCCGCGGGCACAGCCGTACCCAAAAATAACCGCCCGAAGGCCGGGGCGCTAAGTTCGTCCAGCGGAAAAAGGCAGCAAAAACGGGTTGGGCTATAGCCTTGGGGGGTGGGGCTGGCCAAGTTCGTCCGCCGGACTCGGAATGGGGCGACACTTTGCGAGCGGCCTCCATGAGCCAAAATTAGGCAGCGGGCACAGCCGTGTCCAAAAATAACCGCCCGAAGGCCAGAGCGCCAAGTTCGTCCAGCGGAAAAAGGCCACAAAAAGGGGTGGGCTATAGCCCTGGAGGGTGGGGCTGGCCTAGTTCGTCCGCCGGACTCGGAATTGGGCGAGACTTTGCGAGCGGCCTCCGTGTGCCAAAAATAGGCCACGGGCACAGCCGCACCCAAAAATAACAGCCCGAAGGCCGGGGCGCCAAGTTCGTCCAGCGGAAAAAGGCCACAAAAACGGGTGGGCTATAGCCTTGGGGGGTGGGGCTGGCCAAGTTCGTCTGCCGGACTCGGAATGGGGCGACACTTTGCGAATGGCCTCCGTGTGCCAAAAATAGGACGCGGACACAGCCGCGCCCAAAATTAACTGCCCGAAGGCCGGGGCGCCAAGTTCGTCCAGCGGAAAAAGGCCACTAAAACGGGTGGGCTATAGCCTTGGGGGGTGGGGCTGGACAAGTTCGTCTGCCGGACTCGGAATGGGACGAGACTTTGCGAATGGCCTCCGTGTGCCAAAAATACGCCACGGGCACAGCCGCGCCCAAAAATAACAGCCCGAAGGCCGGGGCGCCAAGTTCGACCAGCGGAAAAAGGCCACAAAAACGGGTGGGCTATAGCCTTGGGGGGTGGGGCTGGCCAAGTTCGTCCGCCGGACTCAGAATGGGGTGAAACTTTGCGAGCGGCCTCCGTGTGCCAAAAATAGGCCGCGGGGACAGCCACGCCCAATAATAACCACCCGAAGACCGGGGCGCCAAGTTCGTCCAGCGGAAAAAGGCCACAAAAGCGTGTGGGCTATAGCCTTGGGGGGTGGGGCTGTCCAAGTTCGTCTGCAGGACTAGGAATGGGGCGAGAATTTGCGAACGGCCTCCGTGTGCCAAAAATAGGCCACGGGCACAGCCGTGCCCAAATATAACCGCCCGAAGTCCGGGGCGCCAAGTTCGTCCAGCGGAAAAAGGCCACAAAAACGGGTGGGCTATAGCCTTGGGGGGTGGGGCTGGCCAAATTCATCCGCCGGACTCGGAATGGGGCGAGACTTTACGAATGGCCTCCGTGTGCCAAAAATAGGATGCGGACACAGCCGCGCCCAAAAATAACTGTGGGAAGGCCGGGGCGCCAAGTTCGTCCAGCGGAAAAAGGCTACAAAAACGGGTGGGCTATAGCCTTGGGGGGTGGGGCTGGCCAAGTTCGTCTGCCGGACATGGAATGGCGCGAGACTTTACGAGCGGCCTCCGTGTGCCAAAAATACGCCCCGGGCACAGCCGCGCCCAAAAGTAACCGCCCGAAGGCCGCGGCGCCAAGTTCGTCCAGCGGAAAAAGGCCACAAAAACGGGTGGGCTATAGCCTTGGGGAGTGGGGCTGGCCAACTTCGTCCGCCGGACTCGGAATGGCGCGAGAGGTTGCGAGGCGCCTCCGTGTGCCAAAAATAGGCCGCGGACACAGCCGCGCCCAAAAATACCCGCCCGAAGGCCGCGGCGCCAAGTTCGTCCAGGGGAAAAACGCCACAAAAACGGGTGGGCTATAGCCTTGGGGGGTGGGGCTGGACAACTTCGTCCGCCGGACTCGGAATGGCGTGAGACTTTGCGAGGCGCCTCCGTGTGCCAACAATAGGCCGTGGCCACGGCCGCGCCCAAAAATACCCGCCCGAAGGCCGCAGCGCCAAGTTCGTCCAGCGGAAAAAGGCCACAAAAACGGGTGGCTATAGCCTTGGGGGGTGGGGCTGGCCAACTTCGTCCGCCGGACTCGGAATGGCGCGAGACTTTGCGAGGCACCTCCGTGTGCCAAAAATAGGCCGCGGGCACAGACGTACCCAAAAATACCCACCCGAAGGCCACAGCACCAAGTTCGTCCAGCGGAAAAAGGCCACAAAAAAGGGTGGGCGATAGGCTTGGGCGGTTAGGCTGGCCAACTTAGTCCGCCGGACTCAGAATGGCGCGGGACTTTGCGAGGCACCTCCGTGTGCCAAAAATAGGTCGCGGGCAAAGCCACGTCCAAAAATACCCGCCCGAAGGCCGCGGCCCCAAGTTCGTCCAGCGGAAAAAGGCCACAAAAAAGGGTGGGCGATAGCCTTGGGGGGTGAGGCTGGCCAACTTCGTCCGCCGGACTCGGAATGGCGCGGGACTTTGCGAGGTACCTCCATGTGCCAAAAATAGGTCGCGGGCACAGCTACGTCCAAAAATACCCGCCCGAAGGCCACGGCGCCAAGTTCGTCCAGCGGAAAAAGGCCACAAAAACGGGTGGGCTATAGCCTTGGGGGGTGGGGCTGGCCAACTTCGTCCGCCGGACTCGGAATGGCGCGAGACTTTGCGAGGCACCTCCGTGTGCCAAAAATAGGCCGCGGGCACAGACGTACCCAAAAATACCCACCCGAAGGCCGCGGCACCAAGTTCGTCCAGTGGAAAAAGGCCACAAAAAAGGGTGGGCGATAGGCTTGGGCGGTTAGGCTGGCCAACTTAGTCCGCCGGACTCAGAATGGCGCGGGACTTTGCGAGGCACCTCCGTGTGCCAAAAATAGGTCGCGGGCAAAGCCACGTCCAAAAATACCCGCGCGAAGGCCGCGGCGCCAAGTTCGTCCAGCGGAAAAAGGCCACAAAAAAGGGTGGGCGATAGCCTTGGGGGGTGAGGCTGGCCAACTTCGTCCGCCGGACTCGGAATGGCGCGGGACTTTACGAGGTACCTCCGTGTGCCAAAAATAGGTCGCGGGCACAGCTACGTCCAAAAATACCCGCCCGAAGGCCGCGGCGCCAAGTTCGTCCAGCGGAAAAAGGCCACAAAAACGGGTGGGCTATAGCCTTGGGGGGTGGGGCTGGCCAACTTCGTCCGCCGGACTCGGAATGGCGCGAGACTTTGCGAGCGGCCTCCGTGTACCAAAAATAGGCCCCGGGCACAGCCGCACCCAAAATTACCACCCGAAGGCCGGGGCGCCAAGTTCGTCCAGCGGAAAAAGGCCACAAAAACGGGTGGGCTATAGCCTTGGGGGGTGGGGCTGGCCAACTTCGTCTGCCAGACTTGTAATGGCGCGCGACTTTGCGAGGGGCCTCCGTGTGCAAAAAATAGGCCCCGGCCACAGCCGCGCCCAAAAATAACCGCCCGAAGGACGGGGCGCCAAGTTCGTCCAGCGGAAAAAGGCCGCAAAAACGGGTGGGCTATAGCCTTGGGGGGTGGGGCTGGCCCACTTCGTCCGCCGGACTCGGAATGGCGTGAGACATTGCGAGCGGCCTCCGTGTGCCAAAAATAGGCCCCGGGCACAGCCGCGCCCAAAAATAACCGCCCGAAGGACGGGGCGCCAAGTTCGTCCAGCGGAAAAAGGCCGCAAAAACGGGTGGGTTATAGCCTTGGGGGGTGGGGCTGGCGCACTTCGTCCGCCGGACTCGGAATGGCGCGAGACTTTGCGAGCGGCCTTCGTGTGCCAAAAATAGGCCCCGGGCACAGCCGTACCCAAAAATAACCGCCCGAAGGCCGGGGCGCCAAGTTCGTCCAGCGGAAAACGGCCACAAAAACGGGTGGGCTGTAGACTTGGGGGGTGGGGCTGGCCAACTTCGTCTGCCGGACTTGTAATGGCGCGAGATTTTGCGAACGGCTTCCGTGTGCCAAAAATAGGCCCCGGGCACAGCCGCGCCGAAAAATAACTGCCCGAAGGCCTGGGCGACAAGTTCGTCCAGCGGAAAAAGGCCGCAAAAACGGGTGGGCTATAGCCTTGGGGGGTGGGGCTGGCCAACTTCGTCCGCCGGGCTCGGAATGGTGCGAGACTTTGCGAGCGGCCTCCGTGTGCCAAAAATAGGCCCCGGGCACAGCCGCGCCCAAAAATAACCGCCCGAAGGCCGGGGCGCCAAGTTCGTCCAGCGGAAAAAGGCCACAAAAACGGGTGGGCTATAGCCTTGGGGGGTGGGGCTGGCCTACTTCGTCCGCCGGACTCGGAATGGCGCGAGACTTTGCGAGCGGCCTCCGTGTGCCAAAAATAGGCCCCGGGCACATCCGCGCCCAAAAATAACCGCCCGAAGGCCGGGGCGCCAAGTTCGTCCAGCGGAAAACGGCCACAAAAACGGGTGGGCTGTAGCCTTGGGGGGTGGGGCTGGCCAACTTCGTCTGCCGGACTCGTAATGGCGCGAGACTTTGCGAATGGCTTCCGTGTGCCAAAAATAGGCCCCGGGTACAGCCGCGCCCAAAAATAACTGCCCGAAGGCCTGGGCGACATGTTCGTCCAGCGGAAAAAGGCCGCAAAAACGGGCGGGCTATAGCCTTGGGGGGTGGGGCTGGCCAACTTCGTCCGCCGGACTCGGAATGGCGCGAGACTTTACGAGCGGCCTCCGTGTGCCAAAAATAGGCCCCGGGCACAGCCGCGCCCAAAAATAACCGCCCGAAGGCCGGGGCGCCAAGTTCGTCCAGCGGAAAAAGGCCGCAAAAACGGGTGGGCTATAGCCTTGGGGGGTGGGGCTGGCCCACTTCGTCCGCCGGACTCGGAATGGCGCGAGACTTTGCGAGCGGCCTCCGTTTGCCAAAAATAGGCCCCGGGCACAGCCGCGCCCAAAAATAACTGCCCGAAGGCCGGGGCGCCAAGTTCGTCCAGCGGAAAAAGGCCACAAAAACGGGTGGGCTATAGCCTTGGGGGGTGGGGCTGGCCAACTTCGTCCGCCGGACTCGGAAAGCCGCGAGACTTTACGAGGGGCCTCCGTGTGCCAAAAATAGGCCGCGGGAGAAGCCGCGCCCAAAAACAACCGCCCGAAGGCCGCGGCGCCAAGTTCGTCCAGCGGAAAAAGGCCACAAAAACGGGTGGGCTATAGCCTTGGGGGGTGGGGCTGGCCTACTTCGTCCGCCGGACTCGGAATGCCGCGAGACTTTGCTAGGGGTCTCCGTGTGCCAAAAATAGGCCGCGGCCAAAGCCGCGCCCAAAAATAACCGCCCGAAGGCCGGGGCGCCAAGTTCATCCACCGGAAAAAGGCCACAAAAACGGGTGGGCTATAGCCTTGGGGGGTGGGGCTGGCCAACTTCATCCGCCGGACTCGGAATACCGCGAGACTTTGCGAGGGGCCTCCGTGTGCCAAAAATAGGCCGCGGCCAAAGCCGCGCCCAAAAATGACCGCCCGAAGGCCGGGGCGCCAAGTTCGTCCAGCGCAAAAATGGCCAAAAAACGGGTGGGCTATAGCCTTGGGGGGAGGGGCTGCCCAACTTCGTCCGCCGGACTCGGAATGGGCCGAGACTTTGGGAGCGGCCTCCACGTGCCAAAAATAGGCTACTGGCACAGCCGCGCCGAAAAATAACCGACCGAAGGCCGGGGCGCCAAGTTCGTCCAGCAGAAAAATGGCCAAAAAATGGGTGGGCTATAGCCTTGGGGGGAGGGGCTGCCCAACTTCGTCCGCCGGACTCGGAATGCCGCGAGACTTTGCGAGGGTCCTCCGTGTGCCAAAAATAGGCCGCGGCCAAAGCCGCGCCCAAAAATAACCGCCCAAAGGCCAGGGCGCCAAGTTCGTCCAGCGGAAAAAGGCCACAAAAACGGGTTGGCTTTAGCCTTGGGGGGTGGGGCTGGCCAAATTCGTCCGCCGGACTCGGAATGCCGTGAGACTTTAAGAGGGGCCTCCGAGTGCCAAAACTAGGCCGCGGGCAAAGCCGCGCCCAAAAATAGCAGCCCGAAGGCCGCGGCGCCAAGTTCGTCCAGCGGAAAAAGGCCACAAAAACGGGTGGGCTATAGCCTTGGGGGGAGGGGCTGGCCAACTTCGTCCGCCGGACTCGGAATGGGCCGAGACTTTGGGAGCGGCCTCCGCGTGCCAAAAATAGGCTACGGGCACAGCCGCGCCGAAAAATAACCGACCGAGGGCCGCGGGGCCAAGTTCGTCCAGCGGAAAAAGGCCACAAAAACGGGCGGGCTATAGCCTTGGGGGGTGGGGCTGGCCAAATTCGTCCGCCGGACTCGGAATGCCGCGAGACTTTGCGAGGGGCCTCCGTGTGCCAAAAATAGGCCGCGGGCAAAGCCGCGCCGAAAAATAACCGCCCGAAGGCCGCGGCGCCAAGTTCGTCCAGTGGAAAAAGTCCACAAAAACGGGTGGGCTATAGCCTCGGGGGGTGGGGCTGGCCAACTTTGTCCGCCGGACTCGGAATGCCACGAGACTTTGCGAGGGGCCTCCGTGTGCCAAAAATAGGCCGCGGCCAAAGCCGCGCCGAAAAATAACCGCCCGAAGGCCGGGACGCCAAGTTCGTCCAGCGGAAAAAGGCCACAAAAACGGGTGGGCTATAGCTTTGGGGGTGGGGCGGGCCAACTTCGTCCGGCGGACTCGGAATGCCGCGAGACTTTGCGAGGGGCCTCCGTGTGCGAAAAATAGGAAGCGGGCAAAGCCGAACCCAAAAATAACCACCCGAAGGCCGCGGCGCCAAGTTCGTCCAGCGGAAAAAGGTCACAAAAACGGGTGGGCTATAGCCTTGGGGAGTGGGAATGGACAACTTCGTCCACCGGACTCGGAATGCCGCGAGACTTTGCGAGCGGCCTCCGTGTGCCAAAAATAGGCCGTGGTCAAAGCCGCGCCCAAAAATAACCACCCGAAGGCCGCGGCGCCAAGTTCGTCCAGCGGAAAAAGGCTACAAAAACGGGTGGGCTATAGCCTTGGGGGGTGGGGCTGGCCAACATCGTCCGCCGGACTCGGAATGCCGCGAGACTTTGCGAGGGGCCTCCATGTTCAAAAAATAGGCTGCGGGCAATGCCGCTCCCAAAAATAACCACCCGAAGGCCGGGGCGCCAAGTTCGTCCGGCGGAAAAAGGCCACAAAAACGGGTGGGCTATAGCCTTGGGGGGTGGTGCTGGCCAACTTCGTCCGCCGGACTCGGAATGCCGCGAGACTTTGCGAGGGGCCTCCGTGTGCTAAAAATAGGCCGCGGCCAAAGCCGCGCCAAAAAATAACTGCCCGAAGGCCGGGGCGCCAAGTTCGTCCAGCGGAAAAAGGCCACAAAAATGGGTGGGCTATAGCCTTGGGGGGTGGGGCTGGCCAACTTCGTCCGCCGGACTCGGAAAGCCGTGAGACTTTGCGAGGGGCCTCTGTGTGCCAAAAATAGGCCGCGGGAGAAGCCGCGCCCAAAAAAAACCGCCCGAAGGCCGCGGCGCCAAGTTCGTCCAGCGGAAAAAGGCCACAAAAACGGGTGGGCCATAGCCTTGGGGGGTGGGGCTGGCCTACTTCGTCCGCCGGACTCGGAATGCCGCGAGACTTTGCTAGGGGTCTCCTTGTGCCAAAAATAGGCCGCGGCCAAAGCCGCGCCCAAAAATAACCGCCCGAAGGCCGGGGCGCCAAGTTCATCCACCGGAAAAAGGCCACAAAAACGGGTGGGCTATAGCCTTGGGGGGTGGGGCTGGCCAACTTCATCCGCCGGACTCGGAATACCGCGAGACTTTGCGAGGGGCCTCCGTGTGCCAAAAATAGGCCACGGCCAAAGCCGCGCCCAAAAATGACCGCCCGAAGGCCGGGGCGCCAAGTTCGTCCAGCGCAAAAATGGCCAAAAAACGGGTGGGCTATAGCCTTGGGGGGAGGGGCTGCCCAAATTCGTCCGCCGGACTCGGAATGGGCCGAGACTTTGGGAGCAGCCTCCACGTGCCAAAAATAGGCTACTGGCACAGCCGCGCCGAAAAATAACCGACCGAAGGCCGGGGCGCCAAGTTCGTCCAGCAGAAAAATGGCCAAAAAATGGGTGGGCTATAGCCTTGGGGGGAGGGGCTGCCCAACTTCGTCCGCCGGACTCGGAATGCCGCGAGACTTTGCGAGGGTCCTCCGAGTGCCAAAAATAGGCCTCTGGCACAGCCGCGCCGAAAAATAACCGCCCCAAGGCCTGGGCGCCAAGTTCGTCCAGCGGAAAAAGGCCACAAAAACGGGTTGGCTTTAGCCTTGGGGGGTGGGGCTGGCCAAATTCGTCCGCCGGACTCGGAATGCCGTGAGACTTTAAGAGGGGCCTCCGAGTGCCAAAACTAGGCCGCGGGCAAAGCCGCGCCCAAAAATAGAAGCCCGAAGGCCGCGGCGCCAAGTTCGTCCAGCGGAAAAAGGCCACAAAAACGGGTGGGCTATAGCCTTGGGGGGAGGGGCTGGCCAACTTCGTCCGCCGGACTCGGAATGGGTCGAGACTTTGGGAGCGGCCTCCGCGTGCCAAAAATAGGCTACGGGCACAGCCGCGCCGAAAAATAACCGACCGAGGGCCGCGGGGCCAAGTTCGTCCAGCGGAAAAAGGCCACAAAAACGGGCGGGCTATAGCCTTGGGGGGTGGGGCTGGCCAAATTCGTCCGCCGGACTCGGAATGCCGCGAGACTTTGCGAGGGGCCTCCGTGTGCCAAAAATAGGCCGCGGGCAAAGCCGCGCCGAAAAATAACCGCCCGAAGGCCGCGGCGCCAAGTTCGTCCAGTGGAAAAAGTCCACAAAAACGGGTGGGCTATAGCCTCGGGGGGTGGGGCTGGCCAACTTTGTCCGCCGGACTCGGAATGCCGCGAGACTTTGCGAGGGGCCTCCGTGTGCCAAAAATAGGCCGCGGCCAAAGTCGCGCCCAAAAATAGCCGCCCGAAGGCAGCGGCGGCAAGTTCGTCCAGCGGAAAAAGGCCACAAAAACGGGTGGGCTATAGCCTTGGGTGGTGGGGCTGGCCAACTTCGTCCGCCTGACTCGGAATGCCACGAGGCTTTGCGAGGGGCCTCCGTGTGCCAAAAATAGGCCGCGGGAAAAGCCGCCCCCAAAAATAACCGGTCGAAGGCCGCGGCGCCAACTTCGTCCAGCGGAAAAAGGCCACAAAAACGGGTGGGCTATAGCCTTGGGGGGTGGGGCTGGCCCACTTCGTCCGCCGGACTCGGAATGCCGCGAGACTTTGCGAGGGGCCTCCGTGTGCCAAAAATAGGCCGCGGGCAAAGCCGCGCCCAAAAATAACCGACCGAAGGCCGCGGAGCCAACTTCGTCCAGCGGAAAAAGGCCACAAAAAAGGGTTGGCTATAGCCTTGGGGGGTGGGGTTGGCCAACTTCGTCCGCTGGACTCGGAATGCCGTGAGTCTTTGCGAGGGGCCTCCGTGTGCCAAAAATAGGCCGCGGGCACAGCCACGCCCAAAAATAACCCCCCGAAGGTCGTTGCGCCCGAACCCCCCAGCGGAAAAATGGCCAAAAAACGGGTGGGCTATAGCCTTGGGGGGAGGGGCTGGCCAACTTCGTCCGCCGGACTCGGAATGGGGTGAGACTTTGCGAGCAGCCTCCGCGTGCCAAAAATAGGCCGCGGTAACAGCCGTACACAAAAACAACCCCCGAAGGTCGTTGCGTCCAAACCCCCCAGCGGAAAAATGGCCAAAAAACGGGTGGGCTATAGCCTTTGGGGGAGGGGCTGCCCAACTTCGTCCGCCGGACTTGGAATGGGGCGAGACTTTGCGAGCGGCCTCTGCGTGCAAAAAATAGGCCGCGGGCACAGCCGCGCCGAAAAATAGCTGCCCGAAGGCCGGGGCGCCAAGTTCGTACAGCGGAAAAAGGCCACAAAAACGGGTTGGCTATAGCCTTGGGGGGAGGGGCTGGCCAACTTCGTCCGCCGGACTATGAATGGGCCTAGACTTTGGGAACGGCCTCCGTGTGCCAAAAATAGGCTACGGGCACAGCCGCGCCAAAAAATAACCGACCGAAGGCCGCGGCGCCAAGTTCGTCCAGCGGAAAAAGGCCACAAAAACGGGTTGGCAATATCCTTGGGGGGTGGGGCTGGCCAACATCGTCCGCCGGACTCGGAATGCCGCGAGACTTTGCGAGGGGCCTCCGTGTGCCAAAACTAGGCCGCGACCAAAGCCGCGCCCAAAAATAACCGCCCAAAGGCCGGGGCGCCAAGTTCGTCCAGCGGAAAAAGGCCACAAAAACGGGTTGGCTATAGCCTTGGGGGGTGGGGCTGGCCAAATTCGTACGCCGGACTCGGAATGCCGTGAGACTTTAAGAGGGGCCTCCGTGTGCCTAAAATAGGCCGCGGGCAAAGCCCCGCCCAAAAATAACAGCCCGAAGGCCGCGTCGCCAAGTTCGTCCAGCGGAAAAAGGCCACAAAAACGGGTGGGCTATAGCCTTGGGTGGTGGGGCTGGCCAACATCGTCCGCCGGACTCGGAATGCCACGAGGCTTTGCGAGGGGCCTCCGTGTGCAAAAAATAGGCCGCGGGCATAGCCGCGCCAAAAATAACCGACCGAAGGCCGCGGAGCCAACTTCGTCCAGCGGAAAAAGGCCACAAAAAAGGGTTGGCTATAGCCTTGGGGGGTGGGGTTGGCCAACTTCGTCCGCTGGACTCGGAATGCCGAGAGACTTTGCGAGCGGCCTCCGAGTGCCAAAAATAGGCCGCGGGCACAGCCACGCCCAAAAATAACCCCCCGAAGGTCGTTGCGCCCGAACCCCCCAGCGGAAAAATGGCCAAAAAACGGGTGGGCTATAGCCTTGGGGGGAGGGGCTGGCCAACTTCGTCCGCCGGACTCGGAATGGGGCAAGACTTTGCGAGCGGCCTCCGCGTACCAAAAATAGGCCGCGGGCACAGCCAAAAATAACCGCCCGAAGGCCGGGGCGCCAAGTTCGTCCAGCGGAAAAATGGCCAAAAAACGGGTGGGCTATAGCCTTGGGGGGAGGGGCTGCCCAACTTCGTCCGCCGGACTCGGAATGGGGCGAGACTTTGCGAGCAGCCTCCGCGTGCCAAAAATAGGCCGTGGTAACAGCCGTACACAAAAACAACCCCCGAAGGTCGTTGCGTCCAAACCCCCCAGCGGAAAAATGGCCAAAAAACGGGTGGGCTATAGCCTTGGGGGGAGGGGCTGCCCAACTTCGTCCGCCGGACTT